>JAMLFY010000010.1:24504131-24736151 GCA_030441495.1 Dalbergia oliveri
ACGCGCCGCCACCTCAGCCACGCCCTTTCCCTTTTCCTCCTCCCGTGCAAGACCCGAGCTTCCACCACCCCACAACCGCACCGGTTCCTCTTCACCCTTGCCTCAGCCACCCAAAAGACCTTATCGCTCGGCTCCTCCTCCTTTTCTTTCCTCCCTCGTCTCTCCCCATTGCATGCACCCTCTCTCTCGCCTCCTCCGTCCTTTCCTTTCTCTCTTTGTGCCTGTGATTTTCCCTTCCTCACGTCTCTCCTTCTATCTTTATTTTATCTATTTCTCTCTCTCTCTCTTTGCTAACTCCGCGTGCGTGCGTGTATTTAGAGGTGCGTGAGTTAGCGAGTGTGTGGTGTTATTGTGTTGTGTGCGTGAGTTAGAAGGTAAGGGTAGATTTAGGATAATAATATTAAGATTTTATTTATTTATTTATGTTTTAGATTATGATATTTTATTTATTTCAAGTTTGCTTTTTGTATTTGATTGTTTGGGTTTAAGTGTTTTATTTTGGATTCTTTTATGATTGTTTGTTTTAGTCTTAGTTTGTCTAGAATTAAAAAAATGATAAAAAATTATGCTTTGAGTTTAAAATAAATACTTGAGTATTTAGCTTCACTAAAAAAGGATAAAAATAATAATTAGATTTTTCAATTTAATCATTTTTATGTGTTGTGTATTTAAATTAATTGTATAATTGTGTTTATGAATTAATTTTATTTTTTTTAGTTTAATTATTGTGTATGTTTATGTGTTTTGTTTAAATTAATTAGGTATTTGTATTTATGGATTAATTTCGTAAAGTTAGAGTTTATCAAAAAGAAAAAGTCTTTAATTTCTTCATAAAAATCCATTTCTAAAAATTAAAAATCAATCAACACATTTTTATTTTCTTTTAATTAAAATCATCAACACAGAATCATTTTCTACAGAACGACGTGGCTTTGAGTTCCTCATTGCACCAGAGGATACGTCGGTAGCAAACAACTATCAAGCCAAAATTAATTTTTCATTAAATTGTGTTCTCATTTAATTTTTATTCCTTGTTTTAATTTTATTTTATTTTATTTTATGTTTGTACATAATTGTGATTATTTAAGGGAAAATTAAATATTATTGAAATTATAAACAAATTTGCATAATGAGCTCTAGGGTAACCGTATTTATATGGATGTATTAGGGTGAGTGGGATTAAGTTTCCACCCTTCCCTAATCATAATCAGAACTCCGAACCTAGAATCTTTTAAAAAGACCAGTTTACAAATTAAAAAGGTTTTCCAATTTTTCCAAGAATTAAAATTGGTGGCGACTCCCATTTTATTTATTATTTCAAAATCGGTCGACATTTCGTCGCATGTGCCCTCGGGTACGTTGTGACAGTTTGGCGACTCCTGGGACGCTAAAAGTCAAGCCTATTAGAGTAAATTATGCAAATAATTTATAATTTATAATATTTATTTTTTCCTTTACATCACATTTGTTTATTTTTATTTGTGTATTTTTATCTTTTTATTTCCTTCTTATTTATCTGTATAATTGTTTATTTTATCTTTATTTATTTGTATATAATTGTTTATATTATTTATCTGACACTCAAACTTTAGGGTAGATGACTATTGTATGTATATATGCTTTTTTTTTGTCTTGTAGGAATGTGTATAGTTTTAGGATTGCAAGGTTTGCATGCTCCTTACACACAATGCACTATCACAATTTCACACACTTTTTGGCTCTATACCGAGCTTGTACAACCTGAGGATTTAGGAGGAGTCCTGACATTGTCATTGAGGGGCTTCATGCTCACTTGGCATTTGGCAGGACCCACCCAGATTGCTACCAAGTATCATGAATCGGTTATATTGAGAGGGTCCATCCCTCCTTGTGATCCTTTTATGAGCTTGGGTCTCTATCTCATAGATAGGGGTAATCTGGGTTTTCTGGCCTTTTAGAAGTCTAGATCCATTCCAAAAGTGCACTAATAGAATGAACCTAGTGGCTACCCTAATTAAGGTTTTGACCCTAGAAACATCCACCTTTTGAGGATACCCTGATTAGGACACAAAAGGAGCATTCTTTTCTTTCTTTCTTTACTTCAAACTATTCATTACATGCATTTTTTTTTACATTCACTTCATGCATGAAATTCTTATGATCGGTGACTTATTCATCTTATGCATAACAATTGTAAATATTGCATTCATGCATTCCATATAAAATATGTATTGCACATCCATGCATTTCTTTTTCTTTTATGAAAAGAATTTTGCCTTCTTTGCATAAAATCAATGTCGTATTCTTAGCGTAGTCTAAAAAAAAAAAAACTCATATTTAGGCATATCATCCATTGCATGCATTATACATCCATTATGCATACATGCATTATTTAAGGATTTCTTCTAATTTTACTTTCGTGCAAACAGGTACAAAGGTTGTCATGAGCTTGAGGCACGACATGGAAAAAGGCCAAAATAACATTAGCAATGCAAGAAATATTAAGGTTACCATGATTTATAGTGATTTGGGAACAGTGAAAAGATTGAGTCGGCTTATGCCGCATGAAGAAAAAGTTGATTTTCAGAAAAGATACGGGCACATACTAGACTTGTTGGATATTTCAGTTGAAGAACCCGTACTTAGTGCTCTCACACAATTTTGGAAAGCTCCTCTTCATTGTTTCGAACTCCAAATCTGGACATAATGCCAACTATAGAAGAGTACCTTGCTATGATAAGGCTACCAATCCAAAAGAAGGCAGGTGTATACCTTTATCAAGGGAGTTATGTGTCAGAAGCAAAAGTTGCCAAATTAATTGGGATCCAAGCTAATATGATCGTAATGGAGGAAAGAGGAACAACTCGAGGATTGAGCAAAGATTTCCTTGAATCTCATCTTGAAACCATGGCCCAATGGAAGGAGTGGCATTTATTCAAGCGGACTTTGGCCTTGTTGATTTATGGACTTGTGCTTTTCCCTTTCACGCCAAACATCGTGGATCAGGCCTCCATGGACGTATTTTTCAGATATTGCACTTATGGGGCGAATCCAGTTCCCGCCATTTTAGCAGATACTTTACTTTCAGTAGAAGTATGTCGTCAGAAAGAGGGAAAGTTACGATGCTGTTTACACATGTTGTATGTGTGGGTCATGACACATGTGCGTGGTGGAAATCACATGGGGCGTTTGCCTAATCCCTTGAAGAATTTTCATCGTATCCCAGAGAGCAGCAACCGGCACTTGGATGGATGCAAGAATTCTGATATTGACCCTAATACTTTTAAGTGGGTGTGTCCTTGGTATCATGGAGAAAGCATTATATACAGCTGTGGGATTTTCCTCATGTACCTTTAATGGGCCCAGAGGCTGCATATCATATTCCCCCGCCCTGGTATTAAAGCAGCTTTGTTGGACAAGACCAAACCTCAGGAAGGACAACTAGAAGGCTATAGTTTCTTATATCAAAAAGGTCAAGACACTAAGAAACAAGAGCTCAAAGTCAAGAGGGCATGGGAACACATCAAGGAAGCAGGAAAAATGAATTGGGGAAACAACGACCAACTTCGTCTCTTGAGTATGAAGAATGGAGAAAAACAAGAATAGGGCAAGATGATGTCCCAAGAAAAGATCCAGGACCTGAAAAATCAATCCAGGATCAACTCCAGTCAATGGCTCAGATGACTTCCCGTATTGAGGTATTGGAAGCACAAATAAGGTTCTTGGAGGACAAGAAACAAGAAGCTGATCTCCAGGTTATCATTCTTCAAGATCGATGCCAAAAGAAGGATGTAGAAATTGAAAGACTAAAAGAAGAATGCGCAGACTTTAGAATCCACCTGGGCAAGAGACAAAGGGAATGCCTTAATTCGAAGCTTAGAAAGAAAGCTGCGATCTCTCAAGAAGAAAAGGAAGATCTTGAGAAAGAAATCTTGATCCAGAACAAGACAAGAGTTGACATAGAAACAGAAGCCAACATGAAGGACATGGCCATAAAAAAACTAGAGATCAAAGTCGCTAAAGAGAAAAGGGTCAGAAGAGAATTGGAAAGGTAATTGATCAAGAGCGACAAACAAGAAAAGAGATGGAGGGGAAAATAGAAGGCTTGTTACAAATGTTGACTCGAGAAAATGATTGTGCTCGTGCAAGAGCATCATCAAACCAATACCAGCACTTTCTTTTCGAGGCACAAGAACACAAACAATTCTGGAAAAATGAAACTTTAAATAATAGGGAAGAGTTGGAAGAGTGGAAAAAGAGGCATGTCAGAATGGTCAATGAGATAGATCACCATGGTTTTGAAATTGTGCGAAGCTTTGAAGAAGCAAAAGAGCATTGATGAGGCACCATTGCTCAATCTACCACAAGGAGTAACTGAGTTCATGAAAACGTGTGAGGTTATGCGAGGGATTTCAAGAAAAGAAGGACTAAGCTTTTGATGTATTAGATCCATGAATTTTTATTTCATTGTAGGCTTTCTATTGAGGAATACTCCCTTAGAATAGCAATTAAACATGTTATTACTTTGAGATTTGGTATCCTAGTACGCATGTGAAATGAAATTCTGTTTCCCAATATCAATGGAAGCTTTCTATTGAGGAGAAATACTCCCTTAGAATAGCAATTAGACATGTTTTTACTTTGAGATTGGGTATCCTAGTATAAATGTGAATTTTATGCATTGCTAATGTCTATTGAAAAGGCCTATTTCCTCCAACAACCATACTTAGTGATATGGAGAACGTTTCTATTGTCGTAAAAAGCTGATGACGACCTTTGGACAAGATAAAAAAAAATCAAAAAATAAAAATTGAATTTTACTTACTTGCCTTTTCTTGTCTTGAGCATTTACCATCAAACATTGCTTCGTCAAGGAAAGCTTTGTCTGACACTAGTGTACCGGGTAGAGAGCCGTACGAACTACGCCCTAGAGTCGAGAAGGAGAAAGCTGAAGAAGAAGGCCGAGAATAAAGAAAAAGGCTATGGCTGGAAACAACAATGACCAAGGAAGGAATCTAAGTCAAGAAATTGACGACCTCAAGGACATGATGAAGTCCATGCTTGGACCAGAACTCAAACAATTCATCATTGACACCATAAATATGGCCAAGGGAAATGACGAAAACGATGAGCATGAAGATCCCCACCAGGATATGATAACAATGACGAGTCTATTCCTCATAAGCAAAACGATAATGGTTCAGTTAATGAGGTTGCAAAGGAGGCGGAACGGCTAAAGCTTAAACAGGAACTAGGAAAGCATGCAAGAGCAGTTCAATGCTGCGGGGGCCTAGCCCCTATGGCCCGATGAGTATCGTGATCTGTGTTTGGCTCCTAGTGTAGTCATTCCCAAGGACTTTAAGATGCCTGAGCTCATCAAATTTGACGGTAGCACCAATCCATTATGCATCTACGCATGTATTGCACGAAGATGGGAATGTGGTCAAAAGATGAGAACTTCCTAATAAGCTTTTTCCCGAGAGCTTAGATGGGGCTGCATGGGAGTGGTACATGCAGATAGACCGAACTCAGAAGGTGTTGGGAAGACTTAGCTCAGGCCTTCACAAACCAATACAAGTTTAACCTGAATGCTGCACCCACTAGAGACCAGTTAAAAGGGATGAGGAAGAAAGAAATGAATCTTTCAAGGAATATGCCCAGAGATGGAGGGCCCTGGCTGGAAGGGTTGTCCCCCAATGTTAGAGCAAGAAATGTGCTCTTACTTTATTCGTACGCTGGAAGGTCCCTTTTTCAAGAACATGCTTGGGACCCATGTCAAAGAGTTTGTGGATTTGGTTGAAATTGGAGAAAGGATTGAAACCAATATCCAAGAAGGAAAGCTAGAGCAAGTAACAGGAGAAACAAGTGAGTCCCAACACAAGAAGAGCCCCCATTTTAAGAAGAAGGAGAACACCATTAACTACATCCACCCTCAACAACCCACTCCTCGACCAAACCAATATCCAACCTACCCACACACACAATACTCATCTTATCCACACCAACAATATCCATCTCCAAGAGCTATTTCACCCCAAATACCATACACACCTCAACCACACCAAATCAACCATGTCTCATATCCACGGCCAATGACACCTAGACCTCACCAAACACAACCCCAAGCCTACCAAACGAGTCATCTCTTTACAACCCCTCCACCATTCAATGCCAACAACGCTCGCAGGCCTCCGATGGAGATAGACCTTTACCTTTTCCATATGAGCCATGTCGAGCTGTTAAGCGTTGTGTAGGGACAACTTGTTAGGCCCGTGTCCTGGAAAAACTTTCATGCCACCATATCCTCGGTGGTACAATCCAAACCATACTTGCGATTATCATTCCAACTCCCACTCAATCGAAGATTGTTATGGGTTCCGAAGTGCGGTATGGCGTTTAATTGAGCGGCGCCATCAAGCTAAAAGAAGAATCAAAGCCGCACATAAGAAACAACCCGTTCCCCAATCATAGTGGAGGACAAGTGAATTCTATCTGCTATGAGAAACATGAAAGTCAAGGAGTAGAGAATGGCAAGCTCTCAATGAAGGAGATCTTGGAAACACTGAGGAAGGCAGGTTATGAGATGGAAGTTGAAGGAGATAAAGGCAAACGGACGGTGAAAGGAGAGGAAAATGATCTATTCTGTGAGTGTTCCGAAATGAAACACCACATAGAGGAATGTCCAGAGCTGAAGCTCTACATTGAAAAGATGATTAAGCTAGGGGTGCTTGAGATACCAAAGGGGAATAGACAAAGTATCAACATGATTCACCATGCACCTCCTGTTTATAAAGTCTACAATTATGAGCCAACACTCATTTTCAAGGTGCCTAAGCCGTTTTCTTATGAAAGTAACCATGCGGTTCCATGGAGGTATGAACTGTGATAGAATCTAATTCTGTAATGTCTGGAATGACATCTCCAGTCCAAAGCAAGTACCTGTCTTCAAAGTATTTAGTTTGCCTTCTCGTCCTCCATGACCGCAAAGTCTGAATATGGCAATGAAGATTGTTCAGAACCTCTGCATCGGAGTCTATTACAAATGTTACAGGAATAGGGGGAATTACTCGAAGTGGTAGGTGTTATACTCCAGAGAAATTTTGAAAAGCCCCCAAGAAATACCTGAAAAATGCCCAAGTGGCGCCTGTAAAGGAGAATAAAGAAAGAGCCAGGAAAAGGAAGAAGAAGAAGAATTCCTGAAAATAATGAAACAGAGTGAGTATGATGTGGTAGAACACTGAAGAAAACACAAGCAAAGATCTCGCTCTATTCTCTAATCTTATCTTCGGAGGCTCATCGCAATGCGATTAAAAAGGTGTTGGATCAAGCTTATGTGTCTAAAGACATAACCCCTGATAGGGTTGAAGGGATAGTAAATGCAATCAGAATGACCAATGCCATCACGTTCACTGAAAGCGAGGTTTTCCCTCATCCGCAGGCGCCGAAAGCACTCCACATTACCCTCAAATGTCAAGGCTGTAATGTTGCAAAAGTACTGATTGACGGGGATCAGCTTTCAATGTGCTCCCTTACTCCACACTACAGCAATTGCCAGTTGATTCCTCTGATTGAACCAAGCGGGACAATTGTGAAGGCGTTTGATGGATCAATGAGGGAAATCATGGGTGCCATCGACCTCCTGAAAATTGGACCCACTATTTTTGTGACCAAATTCCAGGTGATGGATATTGAGCCGGGTATACGATGCTGCTAGGAAGACCCTGGATTCATGAGGCGTGCTGTCCCTTCAACACTTCATCAGAGGGTAAAATTTATAGATGGCGGAAACTTGTTACCGTCAAAGGGGAAGAAGAATTGCTAGTGACTAAGCCAGTGACAGTGCCATACATTGACTGCTGAACACTTCGAGGTATCATTCCAAAACCTGAGATAGCTGAACCCATGGAACCAAAAGGTGATGCGCATCAAGTGGCCATTCGTATAATGCGCAAGAGTGGATTTGAAGAAGGAAAAGGATTAGGGAGTCAACTGCAAGGAATTAAGAATCCAATCTCACTTCCTGACAATCCTGGAAAACTTGGCCTTGGGTATGAAGCTACAAGTGATCATGTCTTTTGAGACATCCAAGAAGAAGATCCCACATATTAGGGATACATTTCCTGACCTCCAACAGTAATGGTGATAGAAGCAGATGAAACTTTAGCACCCTTGAAGGAATATCTCAGCTATCTACCCTAGCCTCGAGCCAAGTGAATAATGGAATCTGCACCCTGAATGATTTATTTTTCATTGAGTAATGGATGCTTTAGTCATCTCTGTTGTATTTCAATTGAATAATGATTATGCGTGGTTTCTCTTTTCCATTCTCTTGTTAAACTTTTCTCTTTTCCAATTTCTTGTTAAGTTTTTTCTTGTTTATTTATTTATTTATTTTTCTTTCTTTCTTATTTCGATCTCATCTCAATTCCAGGGATCCTTCTCCTTCAGAATTTTCATCTTATGCAAATGATTGTGAAAACCCGTTAACTGGTTATTGCATTACAATGGACTCGAATGAAAATGAACAAGATGAAGATCCTGAGTTATGCCAACAATTTGCCAAAATCATAAATTCAATGGAAAAGGGGATAAATCCACACGATGAAGTCATTGAAACTGAATTGGGTACTGATGAAGACAAGAAAGAAGTGAAGATAGTTGACAATCCGGAAAGGGAAGAGATGATTGCATTGTTCCATGAATTCCTGACATTTTCGCCTGGTCTTACAAAGATATGCCTGGTTTGGACCCAAGAAATAGTGGCTCATAAAATCCCATTGATTGAAGGAATGGAACCTAAACGACAGAAATTGCGGATGAGTCAGAAATGTCACTGAAAATCAAAGTTGAAGTCGAAAAGCAACTTGATGCAGGTTTCTTGGAGGTCCCACTCTACCCAAGATGGATAGCCAATATAGTACCAATGCCGAAGAAAGATGGAAAGGTCAGAATGTGTGTGGATTATGGGATTTGAATAAAGCAAGCCCGAAGGATAATTTTCCTCTACCTCATATAGATGTACTAGTTGATAACACAGCTAGAAGTCACCGATTCTCTTTCATGGACGGTTATTCAGGCTACAATCAGATTTTGATGGCAGAAGAGGATAAAGAGAAAACATCATTTGTTACTCAGTGGGGGGTATTTTGCTATAGAGTGATGCCATTCGGGCTAAAGAATGCTGGAGCAACGTATCAGCGAGCAATGGTGACCCTTTTCCATGACATGATTCACAAGGAGTTGGAGGTGTATGTGGATGATATGGTGGCAAAGTCACAAGATGGAGAGAGTCATGTTGCGGTGCTCAGGAAACTGTTTGAAAGATTGAGAATTTACAAACTTCGGCTAAACCCGGCAAAATGTACCTTTGGAGCTTCCACAGGAAAGTTGTTAGGGTTCATCGTTAGCAAGAAAGGCATTGAGGTAGATCCAGACAAAATCAAAGCCATACAAAACATGCCAGCACCCAAGACAAGAAGAGGTGCGAGGTTTCCTTGGTCGTCTGAATTACATAGCGAGATTCATCTCTAACTTGACCAGTACTTGTGAGCCGATATTCAAGCTATTGAGGAAGAGTAACTCAGGTAGATGGGATGATAGATGTCAAGAAGCCTTTGACAAAGTTAAAACTATTTGTCAAATCCACCTCTTTTGGTTCCACCAACTCCAGGGCGACCGCTCATACTATATCTCAGTGTTGCATGGGTCTATGGGGGCAGTCCTGGGTCAACATGACGAGTCCTGTCAAAGGAGCAAGCCATTTACTACTTGAGCAAGAAGTTCAATGACTGTGAGTCTAGGTATTTGGCTATTGAGAAGACTTGTTGTGCACTGGTGTGGACAGCGAAGATTACGAGGACATGCTCTATTATACGACCTTGCTCATATCTCGGATAGACCCCATGAAATGCATCTTTGAAAGCCCACACATTTCCCTGAGAATGTCCAAATGGCAAGTGGCTCTAGCAGAATTCGACATCAAGTATGTGACAAGAAAATCTATAAAAGGAAGCGTGATAGCTGTCACCTGCCGAGACCCGCTTGAAGAATATCAGTCAATGGAGCACGAGTTCCCTGATGAAGACGTCCTAGCAGTTGTAGAAGAGGACAGTGAAAATGAGGAAGAAGAGGGCTTAGTGTGGAAAATGTATTTTGACTGCAGTCAACATAAGAGGGAATGGGGTTGGAGCAGTCTTAATATCCCTAATGGAAAGCAGTTTCCAATTGCTGTGAAACTGGCATTTGATTGTACCAACAACATGGCCGAATATGAAGCATGTATAACGGGCCTGAAGGCAGCAATATCCCTTGGGGTGCAAGAGTTAGAGGTTTACCTGGACTTAGCCCTAATCATTTTTCAGGTCAATGGAGAATGGCGAGTCAAAGAGCATAGGTTACTGTCATACTATGAACACCTTATGAGCTTAAAAGATGAATTCAAGGATGTCAGTTTCCATTACTTGCCCCGTGACCAGAATCAGGCAGATGCCTTAGCCACCTTGGCTGTGATGACCAATCTTGATCTAGAAGTGGAAGTAAGACCTTTACAAGTAATTGTTAGAAGAGAGCCAGCATATTGTTCTAACATTGAAGAAGAGTCTGACGGAACCTTGGTTCTATGATATCAAGAAATTCATCAAGGAGAGAAATATCCGATCAGCAAATGAGAATGACAGAAGACACTCAGACGGCTATCCATGTCATTTTTCCTCTCTGGAGAGGTTTTGTATAAGAGGAATCATGATGGAGTCTTATTGAGATGTGTCGATGCTAGAGAAGCTAACTCCATCATATCAGAAGTCCATGAAGGTATTTGTGGAACTCACGCTAATGGGCACACATTGTCCCGACAATTCTCAGGCAAGGATATTTTTGGCTCACAATGGAAAAAGACTGCATAGAGTTTGTTAGAAAGTGCCACAAATGTCAAATCTATGCTGATCGAATCCATTCCCCTCCTCTGCCATTGCACACTCTTACATCACCTTGGCCTTTTGCAATGTGGGGCATGGATGTCATAGGGCCAATTAGCCCCAAAGCATCCAATGGGCATCGATTCATTCTAGTAGCCATTGATTACTTCACCAAATGGGTAGAAGCTGTATCGTACGCCAATGTAACCCGAAAGTGGTTGTGAAATTTCTGAAGAACAACATCATTTGTAGGTATGGTCTGCCAGAAGACTCATCACTGATAATGCCACTAATTTCAATAATGCAGAGGTGCGAAACTGTGTGAGCAATTCAAGATCAAGCATCACAACTCGGCTCCTTACCGACCAAAGATGAATGGTGCTGTAGAAGCAAAAACAAAAACATCAAGAAGATCTTGGGAAAATGGTGGTCACCTACAAAGATTGGAGTGACATGCTGCCTTATGCATTACACGCCTATCGCACTTCTCTCAGATCCTCAACTGGGGCAACCCCGTATTCGCTGGTGTATGGGATGGAGGCAGTGACCCCATAGAAGTGGAAATACCATCATTAAGAGTCTTAGCAGAAGCTAAATTGGAAGAAGCCGAGTGGGTTAAAATGAGATATGAGCAGTTGAATATGCTTGAGGAAAAACGGCTAAACGCGTATGCCATGGCCAGTTGTACCAGAAAGGATGGCGAAGCGTTTAATAAAAATGTTCGCCCTCGAACATTCCAACCAGGCGATCTTGTTTTGAAGAAAATTTTGCCGAATCAAGAGGATAATAGAGGCAAGTGGGCACCCACACATGAAGGCCCTTACATCGTCAAAGATGCATTTTCTGAGGAGCATTGATCTTGACTGATATAGAAGGCAAAGTACTAGCTAAACCAATCAATTCAGATGCCGTGAAAAAGTATTTTGCCTAAAAAAAAAAAATGAAAAAAAGAAAAGAAAAATGCTCGCTAGGTTGAAAGCCTGAAGGGCAACCTAGGCAAAAATTAGAGCACAAAAAAAGCAAACTGAAAGGGGAAGACAACTTTTAATTGCTAGGTTGAAAACCTGAAAAGGCGGCCTATGCAATGGTGAAGGGTCAGACCAATAATCAGAAGCAATGTGGGCACTGAAACAGGGCAATTTGAATGTTTGTGGATCATGGCATATTGTTGAGCACAAAGAGGATACACTTGTGAACATGAAATTCAAGTTTAGTGTAACCAATGAATTAGTGAAATGGGTCGATCACATGGAATCAAACACTATAAGTCTTTTATTTATTCCTTCTTCATTTCTTTACAGTTGTTGACATCCTGTACATACTTTCCAGTTTGAAGTCCAATAAATTGCCTTTCTCTTCCTGTGTCTTTGTTTTCTACCAAAAATCTTTTAAAACTATGCATAATCATGATATTATAATTGAGATACTATCAAGGGATTAATTTGCTAACAAAACTCAACTAATAAGTCAGGCAGGGGACTCGTGGATTAGAATTGAATAACGGGCAATATGCCAAGCGAGATTCATAGAGGACAGCCTAAATATGGGTTTTTGATGGATGTCCGTGATTGAAAATCTAGACGGTGATCAAAGCAAAAGTGAGGACAATGAAAACTGGGCAAAAAAGGGAACGTCGAAGTGTCACTAAGAGGAGATATGTTGAAAACTGCATGAAAAGTTCACAACACTATTCATCTAAAGAGACGGCTCATTTGGAAATAGACAAAAGCTTTCTTGAAGAGCAATGCAAAGATATCTCAAACTGGCAATTTTAATAGCTAATAGCTATTGTCATCATTCTTGTCACTGAGCACATCATCACTACATCAATTTTGCATCATTCATCATATCACCATCACATACACACCTTTGCAAAATTTTCCTTCACAATCTTTCATAGTTTCACAAGCTTTCACATTTACAATGCTTTCACATTTCACATTTACTATTTTCACATTTATAATGCTTTCACATTTACAATTGCTTTCACATTTACAGCTTTCACATTTACGCTTTCACAATTTACTGCTTTCATAATGTATCACTTTCACTTTCACATTTACAGCTTTCACATTTACGCTTTCACAATTTACGCTTTCACCATTTATAAACTTTCACAATTTACTACTTTCACGTTTATTTCATAGTCTTTATTGCTTTCACATTTCTTTCACAAAGTTTTTCGCTTTCACGTTTGTTTCACATTTTCCGCTTTCACGTTTATTTCAATTCACGCTTTCACATTTATTTCATAGTCTTTACAGCTTTCACAATTTCCGCTTTCACATTTATGTTTTCACATTTTACTCGCTTTCACATTTACTTTCACAAATTTTAAAATTTCACATGTATATTTCATCTTCACAAGCTTTCACATTCCACATGCTTTTAATTTTACATACATTTCATTCCTTACTTGACATTAGCAGTATTCATTCATATGAAATTACCATCCATTATATCATTCTGCATTATTACCATGCATTCATCGTAATTATGCATCGATCATCTAGCATAATCTATCATAACATTTTACATTATCAAGGGGCATATTCGTCATTTCCATCATGCACACATCATTATCTTATCATAAAAAAAAAAAAAATCATCAAGCACTATAACCTTTTCTACCATAATTATCATTCATTTTTCACCCATCATCATGTTGTTATATTTCAATAATCAATTTGTTTGTTCTCATCATCATGTCATTTGTCCCTCACGCCATATGTCTTTCTACTTCAATCCTCCCTACAGAAAGTCATGCATCCTCATCATACATTCATCAACATTGTGATCATCATTGTGTTATCATGCATTCATCATCATATGCATTTGGACAAAATATGTGTTCATATCTTTACTTGTCTCTTACTAAAAAATATCAAAGTCACAGTCTTCATATTTTTCAATAAGAAACAAGTAAAGAGGGGCAATGTGAACACCATATTTTGTCCAATATTTATTTGATTTTATTTGTGTTCATGTTGGTTGTGTGTTGCATAAAAAAATCAAGTCCAGGAAGTAGCCCATTTTAATTTCTTTTCAACCCAATCTTCTTAACCCATTTCAGCTTTCCAACCCAGATTATTTCCTTTTTTGTTTCTGCGATCCATTTCAACTCTAACAAATAATAATAATAATGATAATAATAATAATAATAATAATAATTGAAAATAATGAGGGCGTGTTGGTTCTAAGCTTTTCAACCATTCAATCCGTGATGCAACAAAACAAAGGAAAAAGAAACCGTGACATAACAAAAACAAAGAAAGGAAAAAGGAAAGCTGAGTGGAACATCATCATCATTTCTTCTTCATCCTTTGCCTAGAGGATAAATTTCTTTCGGTGGTGAAGGCTGGCTCTCAACCAGCCAAAAAATGGGGTCATCATGAAGTTTGTTTGATTACAACATCATAAATACATCATTAAACTGAAAAAAGGAAAGAAAACCAAAAATTTTGAAAACTGTCAGCAAGGTACAAGTTTTGTTCTGAGCATTTTAGTATCATGCTAGATTTTAGGTGCATGAAGTCCATTCATTAACCATCACAGCCCATCCTTAACCCAACCAAAAGTAATATCAGCCAAAAGACTAAAAATAATCATCTGAACCACATCTAGTTACACATTGTTCTCAAGCCAAACAAAAGTCCAACCATACAATTTAATCATCAACATCCATTTCAATACAAAAATCCCAACTCTAAAATCAAATCCAAGCAAAAAAATAAAAAAAGGAGAAAGAAGTCGAAGCGTGAAGGAAGCCGCGCATCACCTCCACCACCATGCCGCCGACCTCCCGTGACTTCCCGCAGCACAACCTCCATGGCACGAACTTCAAAATCCAGCCGCTGAGAACCCGGGCTGTCGGCCTCCGCACCACCGCATCTTCATCCTCGGGAAGACCGCCGCCCAGGCGGATCTTCTTCCCGCTGCATACCGCCACCACCCTATTGCCGCTCATCCACCGCCGCCGCATACAGACGGCCCCGGCTCTCCAAAACCACCGCGAACCCAGCTGCCCTCCTTCCGTGGGGCCTTCCTCCTTCCCCTCAGATCCATGCAGCCGCCGCCTCCCAGCCTCACGACGCGAGAACAAGCTCTCGCCCGAGATCGCCCGCCACCACCGCGAGTGGAATCTCCATACAAGCTCCGCGGCCGGTCACTTCCATCCCGAATCCGTCGCCAGTCCGTACTACCACCTCGAGCCGCCTCAGCCCCACCCTCCGTCCCTTAAGACCCACCGCGAGCTCCTCCCTTCTCCTCGTAGCGCTACAAACGCGCGCAACCCCCCACCGCCGCGCCCTTTTGCGCGCCACCAAGCCTCACCCGTTCCTTTCCTCCTCCCCGCAAGACCCGAGCTTCACCACCCCACAACGCGTCGGTTTCTTTCACCCCTCACCATCTGAAAAGCCACCGATCGCCGGTCCTCCATTTTCTTCCTTTGCCGGCCACTCCCCATTGCATGCACCCTCTCTCGCTCTCTCTCTCGTCCTTTCCTTTCTCTCTTTGTGCCTGATTTTCCCTTTTCCTCACCTCTCTCCTTCTATCTCTCATTCTCGATCTATTTCTCTTTTCTCTCTTCCTTATCTCCGTGTGTGTGTGTGTGTGAGAGAGGGTGCGTGAGTTAGTGAGTGAGAGAGTGTTATTGTGTGTGTGTGTGAGTTAGAGGGGGTAAGGGTAGATTTAGGATAATAATATTAAGATTTTATTTATTTATTTATGTTTTAGATTAGTGATATTTTATTTATTTCAAGTTTGCTTTTTGTATTTGATTGTTTGGGTGGTAAGTGTTTTATTTTGGATTCTTTTATGATTGTTTGTTTTAGTCTTAGTTTGGGTCTAGAATTAAAAAAATGATAAAAATTTATGCTTTGAGTTTAAAATAAATACTTGAGTATTTAGCTTCACTAAAAAAGGATAAAAATAATAATTAGATTTTTCAATTTAATCATTTTTATGTGTTGTGTATTTAAATTAATTGTATAATTGTGTTTATGAATTAATTTTATTTTTTTTAGTTTAATTATTGTGTATGTTTATGTGTTTTGTTTAAATTAATTAGGTATTTGTATTTATGGATTAATTTCGGTAAAGTTAGAGTTTATCAAAAAAGAAAAAGTCTTCCTTTCAAGATAAAAATCCATTTCTAAAAATTAAAAGTCAATCAACACATTTTTATTTTCTTTTAATTAAAATTCATAAACACAGAATTTTTACAACGACGTGGCTTTGAGTTCCTCATTGCAAGAGATACGTGAGCGTAGCAAACAACTATCAAGCCAAAATTAATTTTTCATTAAATTGTGTTCTCATTTAATTTTTATTCCTTGTTTTAATTTTATTTTATTTTTTTTATGTTTGTACATAATTGTGATTATTTAAGGGAAAATTAAATATTATTGAAATTATAAACAAATTTGCATAATGAGCTCTAGGGTAACCGTATTTATACGGATGTATTAGGGTGCAGTGAGATTAAGTTTCCACCCTTCCCTAATCATAATCAGACTTCAAACCTAAATCTCTTTAAAAGGTTTACAAATTAAAAAGGTTTTCCAATTTTAAGAATTAAAATTGGTGGCAACTCCTATTTTATTTATTATTTCAAAATCGTCGACATTTCTTCGCATGCGCCCTTTTGTACATTGTAACAATATAAAAATCATTAAATTGGTAGAATGGAATAGTGTTAGTTATATTGTTATATATATTTGTTGATGGCTGTTCAAACTGTACAGGTCATATTGTCAGCACTTTTTTATTGAGTCTACTTGTAGACTATTAATAATATTATCTTCCATAAAAAAAAATAGTATTATCTTACTATTATTTGAAAAAATAAACTACAAAATTAGATTAAGATTCTCTCTTTGTTCAAATATGTGCCATTTTTAATTTCAATGACAAGAATTTTCTTTTACTTTAAAATTTTAATGCAATTTAATAGCAATTTGATATGAAGTGAACACCTTACACTCAATTTGGTTTGTTTTTATTTTCTACATCTATTTTTTATTTTTAGGGTATGTTTAGTTGTAGACTAAAAATGGAGGTAAATTTTTTATGGATGAATTTATATAAAAAATTTATCCATAAAAATTTACACTCTAATTTTACCTCATAACCAAACACATCCTTAGTATTAATTGAAGAAATGTCATCTTGTCTCTTATTTTCATGATTTTGTCAAAAAAAAAGTGAAAACATTTTGAGTTTGTGTGATTACTATTTTATTTTTTATTCTTAATATATTTCATGATTTTTAAGATCTTGTGAAAGAGCAAATGAAAAGAGGAAAACTTCGTGTTACTTATTGCTTGGATTCAACTCAAACTTTCACATAGAGAAGAAGTGATAGTTTTGCAAGAGTGATGACTTATAAATATGATCTTTAATTGTTTGGGTTAACATCCTGAAGAGTGAGAATGATCTATTATAGTTTTAAGAAAGCTGTACATGTATGAAGATTTGTAAGATTTATTTGGAATTTTAACCATTAAGCTACCAAGACCAAATCACATTATATCTTGCGTGTTTTATCATTTGCGTAGTTTTTTTTCTTCCGCACCCCAACACTTGGAGAGCGTTTTACTGTCTTTTCTGAGAAATATAAGAACATCTAAGATATAACCTTAGTGATAGGGATAGGAACATTAGAACAGAAAAATATAAAATTTCTATGTTTAAAATATAGAGAGTAGGAGATACTATAAAACAAAAAATTTAATATTTTTTTTTATTTTAATAATACTCATATACTTATTTATTATTTACTTCTTTATCTCTATTATTCTTTGAATTTCACCTACCAAACGCTACCTAATGTTACGCTAAGTATTTTGGTGACCTTAAGTTTAGTGAAAGTCATCCATTAAGTCTCGTTCGATTTTTGCCTCTGATGTTGAAGGTTAAGCTCAAGCCAACAAAAAAGAAAATTATTAAACGACGTCAGTTATGGATACAAAGTCCAATACGCAACTTTGAATTTTCTTAGTTTTCATTTCTTCCTTGTTTAAGATTAAATATGAAAAAAAAAATCATTAAATTGGTAGAATGGAATAATGTTAGTTATATTGTTATGTATATTCTTGTTGTTCAAACTGTATATATAGGTCATATTGTCAGTACTTTTTATTCAGTCTACTTGTAGACTATTAATAATATTATCTTACTCCCATCAAAAAATAGTATTATCTTACTATGTTTTGAAGAAGAAAAAAAAAACTCCACAAAATTAGATTATGATTCTCTCTTTCTTTTAAACATGTGCCATTTTTAATTTCAACAAGAATTTTCTCTTACTTTAAAGTTTTCACGCAATTTAATAACAATTAATCTGAAAGTGAACACCTTACACTCAGTTGGCCCGTTTTTTATTTTCTACATCTATTTTCTATTTTTAAGGTATGTTTAGTTAAAGAGTAAAAATAAAGGTACATTTTTCATAATAAAGTTTATGTATAAATTTACATATAGAGTTTATCTATAAAAGTTTATACCCTAATTTCACCCCATAACCAAATTGTGATATCTTAGGGATATCTACCAGGAGTTTCTTGCAATAGCCTTAGGATCCTGATCCACCGCCGGGTGAATTTAGTAAGTTTGGACCCACACCTCTTAAGGCTATACGAGAGAACCATATTGGAACTCAAAACCCGTTAATTGTTCTTTAAGAGAAAACAAGTTGAAGAGTGATTTTTAAAGAATGTTATGAAATCTTTAAGTGTTTCCTTTTAGCCCTCAAATTCGAAAAATCTAAAAATTTCCGGATTTAACTAAAACCCAAAATTTGAATTCTAAATTGTTGGGATTTTGATTTTTTAGATATTTTATTTGAATCCAAATGGGGGGTATTTCCTTATTTACATTTATGTTTTAAAGTTAATGGAGAGCAAAATAAATGAGGACATTAAATGTAAATAAGTGAGATTTGGGATGACCCATATGCCAAGTGACAGGTAACAATGCGAAGATGGGATTTGCCTAACTTGCCATAGCGGTCCAGGACCACTATAGTGGTCACCAAAAGGCAATCATGTGTTTCAGTGGTTTAAGTTGCGCTAGAGCGATCATAAATGCAGAGGAAGAAGGACGCGGTGCTGAACGCCTAGCCGGGTCCCCTGTGTATAAAATCCCCAAATCACGCCCTCTTCTCGCTGTAGAAGCGCCGAAACTCGATCCTTTCTCCTTCTCTATCATTGTTTTCTCTTTCTCTTAAATCCACTCAGATCCATCATTTCCAAGCTCCAAGGTAAGTTTATGCAGTTTATTATGTCTTTATTTCTTCATAATCTTGGATTTGAACCGATTATTCTCTCATTATTGTCAAGTGGGGATAATCCCAATTTTGTTAAGTTAGAATAGAGCCCTCTAATAGATTTTAAGAGCTAATCTAAGTTATAATTACTCTATGGAAGTGTTGGTGCCATTTAATTCTCAGTTGGTTGAAGCCCATATACTCCCCTTCCAGGTGAATGGTTCAGACTTATGATCCTTATATTTATCATTAGAGTTAATTCCAATAAATTATGGCATGGCCATATGATATTAGAAATGAAAGCATGATATATATTTTTTTGAAACTCATGGGACCATTATTGTTAAAGTGATTTTTTATTAAAGAGCTAGAGTATGAATATGATTATATTTCAAGATTTATGAAATATTATGATGATATTAGAGTTGTTAAATTATGAAAGATGTTAGCTTGAGAAATGAGATTTTGGAAATTGAGTTTTTATGATACTTAAGAAGTATGGAATTCAGGATTATTCGTAACAATTGACAGATAACATCCCCTTGGACCTGAAATCGGAATGCTTGCAAAGAGGTGATCCTTGTGCATGATTTTCAGACCCAAATTATGCTAAAGTCAGATTGTTAGAGTTATATGAGACCAAAGCTTCTAGAGTTTCAAGAGTTTTCATGTTTAAATGATTATATGAATTTTAGAACTATTGATTTTATATGCTAGAGCTTGTGAACTCTAGGGGAGAAGACTTTAAAAAGATTTAAATTTCTATTGAGTTGGACAATAACTAAAGAGAAACAAATAGTGAGTTAACGATTAGGAAAAATGATCGTTAACCTTGGTACCAAGTTGTTCTTAGGGACAATCTCATAGAACAACAAAGATGCCTTCTCATTCCAAGGGAGTCCCGAGTGGAACAGAGGGTGAGGAACAAAACCTTGAGAGGTCAGTGTAGAGGAGTCCGTGTGGAGCGAAGCTTGCTGGCCCAAAAGGACAATATTCCAATGATATATCATTATGAAATGCATTATTGGAAATTCTTGTTCTCTATTAGAGTTTGTTATTATATTTCCCAAAGAATATTAGTTTTAGAAATATTTGTTTAAGTATATGAATATGATTTAGAATTATTGCATTAACTGGTATTGAAGATTATATATGTATATTTTCTAATCTTTGTTGTTGTCCCTTGAGCGAGTTATGGGTGAGGGCTACTCACTGAATTTTTTATGAAACTCACCCTTCTCCCTTTCCATTCCAGATATATTAGCTGCCCGAGTCTATTCTCATCCATGTACTTTCCAGGAGAGAGTTCCAGTTGATGAGCTTCACTTTGAAGTGAAGTATCTTTTGGTATGTTGTTTAGAGATAGAGTGCTCAGTGTACATGATAGGCAGGGTCCCAGACCATAGAGATAGAGTGTATTGATTTATCATGACTATTTTGTATTTACATGATTTCAGCTTTTACGTACATTTTGTATAGAGAAAAACTCATATATTTTGAGTATTAGAGATATGTTAGAATTTGAGAAAATGATTGTTTTTTTAGAGAACTAAGTTAGAAATGATTATGATATGTTATTGATGATAATTATGTTTTTAAAGAGCCAAAGGTTTATTAGAGATGGAAATAATATTTTATAAATGGATTTAATATTAAAATATGCATAGGAAAGATTAGGGTCATAAGACTTATGTGGAGATAGGATTCCCCACATGCCGTATGTTCTTAAGTCGAAATCGTGACACAAATGCACCCTTAATGTTAATTGAGGAAATGTCATCTTGTCTCTTATTTTCATGATTTTGTCAAAAAAAAAAAGTAAAAGCAAGAAAATTTGGAGTGAGTTTTATTACTATTTTTTTTTTAATCTATTTCATGATTTTTAAGATATTGTGAAAGAACAAGTGAAAAGAAAAAAAATTTGTGATTTAATTTAAATAGACTATTGTAAAAAAAATACATTGATATTTAATTATGTATTATCATATAAATAAAAATATTTGATTTGGTCATTCGTTATGTTAAAAGCATAGAAATGGTGATTGAATGACGGTGTAAAATCATTTTAGTGACAATACATCAAAATTAATCTCAAAACTTTATTTTTTATTTTCATCATCTATTTTTACAATCTTGAAAACTAGAAAATAATTTGGAAACAAAAAATAAAAGCAGAAGTTAAATAGATTTTTTTTTATTTCATTTCATGTTTTTTATAAATTCTAAATATAAAAACAATACAATATTTTTTAAATTAAAACTGAAAAATAAAAATAAAAATGAAAATAGAACCCAAAGTAACCCTAAGATTTCCCATCAAAGCCTCATAAACTATCTTCCGCATTGTCTATATGTCTCTTGCTTGCCACTTAATTTGACAAGTCGTAGAAGTAAAACACAATTCTAGTCTCACTGCCGGTTCTATACTCACAACCAAGTCTTGCCTGCTAATGTCATGCACCCTTTGTAAGTATTCCACGATGGTGAATGGTGATGTGAATGGAACACATTGACACGAAGGACAAGGGAGCAGCGCAAACACTAAAACGATATACGGATTCTTATCTCATATCACTTTCTTTTTTCACCAATTTTATTTAAGTCTTCCAGATAAAAATTAAAAATACTTAAATCTTTTACATTATATATATATATATATATATATATATATATATATATATATCTAATACATATTTTAATAGGAGAATTATAAAAGGTGGATATGCTTTTTACCCAATTAAAAGGTATTAGAGATAAAAAAATTTTATTATATATGATATATTTATTTTGAGATAATTTTGGACTCTTCTCTGTCTTTACTAATAAGTGATGTTAAGTTTACCAAGTTTATTAATTTTCGTCATACAATACGTGTTTGGATTTAACAAAAAATCTCACATTGTTGATGTTTTGTATGAGATTGCGGTTATAAATATAATATTTGATTGTTTTGTTTAGTTATCCTCTAAGAGTGTGAGTAATCTATTGTATTGATAGTTTTTAAAAGATGTACACATAATAAAATATTTGTAAGAATAATTTATAACTTTAATCGTTCAAAGTTATAGATAGTGATAGATTTTGGATTGATTTGTGAAACCGTAAACATAGACAGTAGATATTGAACCACGTTAAATTTTGTGTGTTTTGTCTTAGTTTTGTGTTTTGTATTTCTTACGTTTCCGCTGCCCAACACAACGACATCCTATAATATTAATAATTTGTAATCTTGCCACACTTCAAAAAGAGTTTGTAATTTTACCTTTAGGATAATATTAATATCGAAAATACTAAATGATGCAAAACATTCTTCATACAATACGTACGAAGTGTTTATAAAGAACTACATCTCTTTTGTAACACTTTTATGAAATTTAATTCGCGCTTAGCAGTGCTGTATTAATATTTGTTTAGTTACTCAAATCACATCTTAAATTTAATTACTCATACTATGATTCAACGAGACTACATCGCTCAATCATGTTAGTGATATATGTATTTACATACTTCCAAGTTCCAATAGATCGTTATTTCTTTTGACTGGGGAATCCAATAGAATTTTAATTCTCAATTATTTTGAGTTCCTATATAAGGTTGAGAGCAATGCAAAGTTCAATGTAAAACCAAAATGTTTCAAGCCGAGCTGCTTAAATTTTTCAAAAAGAAAGTAACCATCCTAATACACAAAAATCACTTTAATTCCTATCACGTTTAAGCACTTATTAAATTCCTACAGTATAATTTGAAAATTTTGTTTTAGTTTATTTTTATGTTAACAAAAAAAATATGAAAAATAAATTAATGCATAAATAACGATTGGTAATTTAAAATATTTAGAGATGTGTCATCCTGAATGATCAAAAAACGCACGCACTATATTGGGTTGCAAATAACATTTCCCCAATATTAACTGTCACACCTTGTATACCCATCGTTACGCCTCCAAAAAAGAAGGGGCGAAAAAAGGAAATAAACAAAGTAAACAGTTCTGTACAAACTACTGGAAATATGTACATCCCGGAACAAATGGGAACGGGGAAGTAAACAAACATACAATGCAGAAGCATAATTACAAAATAGAAAATTTAGTAACATCTCTGCTAAATGTGGTTGAATTGTTGCTATAGAGAGATGGATCCCCTCCATTCACGTTTGTTTCATTTATGACATTGACAGATGAGTCCATGTAGGACGCCTTCCCACAACTGATCCAATTAATTGCATATAGAAGCTGTGCACTCCTCAAAACACTTTGCAAAAGAGGAGGAGGAGTCTGAAGTTGCAGTCGCAAATAGCATTATCAGCGGATGCTGACTCAATTGTATTGTCATCTTGGGAAGAGGAGTCTGAAGGCAATATTGCTCAGGGATGCATCTAAGATACGTTCTTGAACAATAAGCCATTTCAAATGCAAATTAGAATGATGCTCATTCTGTTTTTCTTCCCCCTTGCCAAAGCCAGAAGTCTTGGTAATTCCAATACATGACCCCATATTAAACACATTGACAGTGGTAACTATTCACACTTTCAGAGGAATACCGAATCACAACTACACTGTAACCTTCTACTTCATATTAGCTCGATGCAGTATCCGCCCACAGTCCCAAGCTTTGCCTTTCCAATTTTCTATGGCAGACAACAAAAGCTGCAACAAGTTGGCTGCATCTTCTTCAGATGCTAATTCCAAGTTTGTCTGAGGAAGCGGAAGATGAGTAGGATAATGGTTCCAACGCACAGATCTGGTTCTGCCACCACTTCTCTTAGGAGAATGTTGATTTTGTCTCAATAGGGAATCTGGTCTGCTACCAACGATGTGTACAACCCCTTGATCAGTGTCGGCATGTATTATACTTTCCAATCCAATCTCCCATTCAATTATCCACTCCAAATCAGCAGGGACGCCACAGAACTCAGGCTTGCCCAAGGTTACCAAACTTGGACTGAAAACAATCAATACAATTCTCTCGGTTAAAACAACAAACTTACCACCTTCTTTAAGGGCTTTGCAAGCCACTAACTTCTCATCTTTGAACTTCAGGCCATCATCCACCTCCATAAGGACAGACATTCCAACAGCTTCTTCCCATGAATAAGGTCTTAATGGAAGTTCGTGGCTTAGTGGCCTTGGAAGCCGGATCCTAAAGCATTGTGATCTTAATTGATTGGGTCTACTGCGATTTCTAATACTGAGTGCAGTTTTGCCAGTAACTTCAAGTATACTAGCTGCAGGTTTTGCCACCAGTCCTGTAATTCCTAAGCAACTCCTGCAATAAAGAAATGGGAAACAGAAAAGCAGTTAGCAGCCAGGAGAAAATAACATAACATTGAAAAATTGCCACCGGCAATTCATAATGTGGCTTCATAATTTTGAGGAAGAATTCAGAACAATTCATTCAATTTGATTTACCTGAGAGGACACCAGGAAGACCATGCTTCTCAGCTCCTCTTACAGGTGACTGGAGAAGACCAGTTAGTCCCTGTAAACAACAAAGGTGAGCTCAACTCCCTTAATAGACTAGATAAAAGCATTCATATTATAATGATAAACCGTAAACAGATCAAGAAAGGAACTCGTCAAGAGGTTGAAAACAAAAATCCAGCAACAGTGCACAGGTAGAAATTCAATGGAGATGAAGTAGCATCATGCGCTCACTTGCACAACTGTCAACAGATATAATAAAATCAACAGCACGACTGCAAGAAACTCATTTGATTTTATTTTATTTTTCCACACTTAACTTTTAAGAGCACACACATGAAAATATCTCTCACTTGCAAAGGTTTAAATATGTCATGCCAAACATCAAACAATCAAACAGGGTAAATAAAAGATGTATAATTTCATTGGTTTATGCACAAATTATTTGTGAATAATTGAATTTAAAATATGGAAGGATATAAAACTCATAATTTATAATTGCAATTTTGGACCATATTTACCAGACAGCTGGACCTTTCAAAACTAGTTTAGCTTTAATTATTAGTTCTCTACAGATTAAACTTTAACTTCAAAGGATATATCACCATGTTTGATTTAGCATATTTCAAGGGAAAAATAGATTTTTTTTTTTTTTAAGTTCTACCGAGTAGCTTTAAATCTTCTTTTCTAACTTCTGATAGAATGGGGAGCTTTTGATCATGAACTGTTCTAAACAAAAAATAAGCTAATCCAACTATACACTTTGGTCTTCTTGTTTGTTCCAGCACCTACAGAACCAAAGATCATTCTCCCCATTGAAGAAACATTTACTGTTCTGTTCCCTCAACGGCCCTTTACAATTTTTTAAACATGGGGGCGGGAACTCTAATTGCTCTCCTGTGTGAATGTCCCTAATAGAAACGCAACATAAATACTCAGGGCAAGAATATTTCCTCAAGACATGTCTTACATTTTCAACAAAATTCAGCTTTGAAAAATGTGTATTATCAAGTCAACATGCTGCACAATGAATCTCACAAGATAACCTCCTGCCTTTTGTTAAGAAAAATCAATAAATACCCATCCAACAATTTTTCCACACCGTTCATCTAAACCCCCGATGTTTTTTGGGTATAAATACTTACTCTTTTGTTTGTTTATGTTTCATTTTCGTTTAACTTGAAAGGCACACATTTTCTTTTGGAAAGGTAAAACATGAAATGATGAACTCATTAACAAACCTCTAAGACTTCATTAATTACGCCTTTGCTATCAGAAGTTAGAGTTGCCTGGTGTTTTTCCATCCTTGCAACTGCTTGGTCATCATATGTAAATGCGACAATACCCTACAAGTAAAAAAGAGGCTGGCATGGTTAAAAACAAAGTAACCGTTATATATCAAACTATGATTACAATGAAGCAAAAAATACCTTGCGTGCAGCTCTACTGAATTGGGAAGTGGCATCACTAATAGCATACACTGTGTTGCTTAAAAGACTTGTGGTGCCATGAGCCATGCCTCTAATAAGGCCAGTAGGACTCTGGAAGTTAAATCAATAGTGCTAAAGTAATCAGTTAATTGAGGATCTAATAATATTAATACTAAAAGGACCAGTGGGTTTTAATATTTCACCTGCATGATGCTCTTTGCGGGCACAGACAAGAAATCTCTAATGCCAAGCCCCATGCTTCTTGCAAAACCCAAGGGATTACCAATGACACCAGCCGAACCGAACAACTTCAAAATTAGGAAAAGGTTCAAGCTTGTCTACACAAGAAACATTAGGTTTTTTTAATTAAAAATCTTGTTATATTTCCTTGTAATCTTATTACTCAGTATGTTGCATATAGAGCAATTCATCACTCGACTGAGTGCAAATCATTTTTTTTTTCGAAAAAGAGGGTTTAATTCCAGTTTGTATTTATGGGGACAAGAATTACAAAAGGATAAATGTAAATAGAAGGAATAAAAATATCAATTCTTATCATTTCGATGATATTGGCACTCAATTCATACTTCACATTTCTAGCCCACATAAGGAAGAACCAACAACAGTATGCTATATAAATTAATCTTTTACCTTGTAAATCTCATGAAGTAGTTGGCGGTTGTAATGCCTAACTAGAATCTCCTGAATAGATTCCCAACTGGCCATATGATGTGCAATAGTTAAATCCTTCAAATAAATTTGTGCTCCCTCAACATCAGCAAGAGCCATAAGACCTCTCTGTAAATATTCATAATCACTTGTGAAAAATTGAATGCTTAAAAGTGAGGAGACATTTCAAAAAGAAATAGAAGAAAATATTTATTGTGAAGAGGAAAATAATTCACAAAAAGAAAGGAGGATTGGCAATCTGCCTAAATAAAGGATAAAACAGATTTTAAAAAAAAAAGTAACAGTGAATTCCTATATCTCAGAAACTCTAAAGCATTACATAAAAGGGGGAAAAAAAAAGTGTGTAATGAAAAGCATAGGCTAATTATGGTAAAATTATTGGTGATTAAATGGTTATGGTATGCAGCTTAAGTTAGGAGCTCTGTCCACATAGACCACAACTTTTACAACCACAACTTTTACAATGCAGCATAAGGAGTTACTATCAATGATCAGTTATCCCTTATCAATGTCAGACGTATTAATCATTTCACTACTAGGGATTGTAGGGTTTACCAATATTAGTAAGGAGGTAACTTGAGTGTTTTTTTTTTCTGAATCAGGGTTCTGAATTAATTTAAGGATGTCAACTTCTCATTGAATTTTAATGAAGAGAATATTTCAGAATCTTCGGGTTTTGGTAGATAACAAGCAAATTGAATGGAGGAGGCCTGAAGAATTTTGACTAAATGATGTCATATGAGCCTTTTAAGGAATCTGAGGCTCTAAATGTGTACGTCAAGGAAAGGCTGACTGGTTGATGCTAGGATAGCGGATCCCTACAAATGTCCTTCAGATATAGATGAAGATGCAATGTAAACATAATAGACTCCTTAGATTGTAAAGAAGCTAACATCAAATCAAAATTAGTGATGATAAAAAGGCACTGGTCCAAGAGGAAAACAAAATTACTGTGAATGCTCAAAACTCAAGTGGTTACCACCTCATATCCAAGTGTTATTTGTAAAAACAGAATGAGCTGTCTGCACCATCCTGTGTCAGCGTACGGTGCAACACAAAAGCAAGTACACCTTATATATATATATATATATATATATATATATATACACACACACACAAATAAACAAAAGTATCTGCTACTGAAGGACTGCAAACTGAAGAAACGCAAAACTTAACAGATAAATAATGAGTCACCAATATCCAATGCTAAAGCCATGAAAATTTAACACCACAGATTTTCCTCATGTGAAAGCTAGATGCACTTTATTTTAATAATTAGAACAGGATATATGAATCGTGGTTCGGTGAATGAACAGCTTAACCCATGATCCACGACTTTGGACCAAACACTTTGCAAGATCATTCAAATGTGGATTAACCTGCAGGTCGAGTGGGTTGTGGCCTCTAGGTTAGTGAGCAAACCTACTAACCCGCTCTTTTTTTCCATAAAAATGGATGGAAGAATAAGGATATTTAGGAACCTAATTGTTACTGAAAAAAAAATTAGAGAAATAATGAGTAATTGATTTAAGCAACGTTTATGCTATATAGCTAGAATTACTTGCAAGATTTTGCCAAGATTTAAGTAGGGTGATTCAGTAAGTCAAATAAGTGAAGACAGTTCATCCAATCCAAAGGTTAGAAATAAAGCCAACATTCTGAGAAAACTTCCAACAATAAAGTTCTGGAAGTTTAGCAGTTTCCTTGACCATTTGTCTACTCAAACATATTTAACATGAGTATAATTTATTTTAATTGTTGCGCTTGCATTGCATAAATAAGGGCTTGTTTGGAAGTGTTTTTAGCTGTGTGTTTTTAAAAACAGTTTTGAAAAACAAATTTAAATTCAATTTTAAGAAATAAAAGAACAAAAGAAATTGTTTGACATCTTTGTTCTCAAAACAGGTTCTTAAACATGAAAAACGAAAAATATATGCTTGGATTGCTATTTTTTAAAATAAGTTTTAAAATTGGAAAGACCAATCTTGACAGCAGCTTATAGAGTGGGAAAAGAGCAACTCATTTTCCTTCCACGTGGATCACTGTATCTTGGATCCCCTTTCATAGAGCATCACAATTCACAAAAGCCTTTTATTTTGTCATGAGGTGGGATTCGAACTATGCGCTGAAACTAATTAAATAAGATATTTCATTATTTCCACCGTACCTTTCCTTGTTTTTTAAAACAAATTCTCAAAAACAATTTAAAGTTGTTCTCTATTTTGTGTTTTAAAATCAATAGTCAGCTTTTTAAATTTTAAAATCAGTCTTAAGAAAATAATTTACCAAACAAGTTTTTTGGTTTTTTGCATTTTAAAAATCAAAAACATTTTTTAAAAATCTTTGCCAAACAGGCCCTAAGTTACTAGAAAATAACATTTTATTATTGAATTAGATCAAAAGTAGTTGCATCTAGATATTAATATCATTTTTCAAATAAGAATTTTAAACATTAAATGGTGTTTCAACCAAAGGAAAAAAAATTGTTGCACGTTGTGAACCAATCTGTAAACTTGTGCAATAATATAGCGCCAATGAATAACAGTTAAAAGCCAGTCCATTTAAGAAGCTAGCTTGCTTGATCTGGTCCATATACCCACCTCTTTCATATTTCTTCAGCAATCCTGAAGAGCCTGATTGTGTATGATGGGAATTAAGATTCTCCCCTAAATCTTACAACCTTTGTGTTGCTGCTTCCTTTCTAAGGTCAAGGACAAGTCCTTTCCAACACTAGGAGAACAACACAACACAAATAGATGACATTTAAGATTTCTATCTTAATTTAATGATCTATTTATAATTTGAGAATCAGGGTTAATAATTGTGGATTTAGAGATTATTTGTATTTAGGATATAAAATCGGGTTGTTTGGGTCAACCATTCATATACCTCGTCAGAACAGTCATTCCTGAATATTCAGTGTTTGCAAGCTAGTTTCTCATCCACAGACTACAGTTTAACTTCGACTCTCACCCATGCTCTTGTAGTGGAAAAAGAGCTCATCACCACAACAAAAAAGTTTTAAAAAAGAATATTACTTACATGGATAAGAAATTCCTTGGATGTGAGGATCCGATCGAAAGCATCCATGGAGCACTGGAAAAACTGCAAACAATTTGTCAGGTGGGTCTGCAAATCTTGAACGAAAGAAACTGAAAACAGCTGATGGAATAAACATAAGAATGAGCGAGTTACCTTAAAGTCAATTTGATCGGTGCCAATTCAAGAATTTCAATATAAACTTTCTTCTGGGTTCTGGCTAACAGATATATTTCCTGCCAGGGGGCCCCAATTGGAACTACAGAAGGCAATGACGCATTTTTTTTAGATTTTCCATTAAGCATGGAAGCAATTCTTGGAGGACACTGGTCAGCACTTGAAGTGAGATTCTCACTAAATTGAACGAAGGAGTCCTTTACCGACACCCCACCATAGTGATCTGAAGATTGCATGATTCAACGTTGCAGCCCCAAATAGACATTTGTGAAGAACTCAAATAAGCTTAATATGACTCCTTGTTGTATCTCAAGACGGAAATCTACCATCCTGCAAGCACAAAGCTTAATATGAAATGCTTAAAAAGTACACAAACACCAAGAGATACGAGTAACATAAACCATAAAGAAGCAAAAAACTTAGAACATAGAAACCTCAATTTTATGTATTCAAATGAAATGAATGAAATGTCTTTCTTCCTCCACTTCGACATTTCTAGGCTGAAGATGGGAGTGGAAGAGCTGCTGTAGCAATTCATTTTATTTAATTTTTCCATTCTTGCTCTTGCATCACCGTCCCTAGATTTCACATTGTCAACAGGGTAGGACCTGTATCCACCATCAAATGACAACATAACTGGATATGGAGTGGAGCGCAACTGGTTGTCAATTGTAAAAATTTTATCTGCAAGGAAAGATTTTGACGATCCAAACTTTGTTGTAGCTCCATCTGTATATCCTCAATACAGCCAAAAGCAATTCCTACAGAAATAAAAGCAGGATTACCAGAGGTTGAATAGATAGAAGAGATCCTAAAATGAAAGTTGGCTGTTTGCTTACTTGTGAGTATGAATTAATCAAAGATATCCCAACATATGAGATAAAAATTGATATTTTTTCCTTGTACTCCGAAGGCTTAACTTGTTTGTGATCATGTATCCTTTTATCTGCATTATGCTGTACACTTGACTTCTCCAGATCTTTTAAAATATGATAATTTGAATCAAGAACACTGAGGACCTGCAAGTATTAAATATTTTCATCAAGACGAAGGGCTGCGAATTCTGAAGTAAATTATACAAAATCAAACCACCATGGAATCACCTTTGTTGCTCCCTCTGCATGGACTGATAAGAAGAAAGTCCTCTCTGGCTTCTGCATTAGATAAACAATCATTCAGAAAGATGACAAAGGAAAGAATTTCATCTTCAGTCTCAGATTGTATCCATGCATGTTGTGAATAATGAAGATACTGCCGTAAACATCTAAGGCATACCTATCTTAGGAATCAAGATGACACCCTCTACCTTTGCTTATTGAAATTTGATTTTTAGGGATAGAATCTTCTGATTCTGTATTTTACGAAGGGCCAGGAGTAGATGTTACTTCCAATATTTCAGGGATCACCTGCTTCTCATATCTGTAATTTCTGTTACCATTTAGGAGGAGATTGTTGTCTCTCCTGTTTTTTTTACCTGGATTAGTGTACAGCTATTACCCTAATTCCTATTTATTCTGCCATCCTTTAATCAATCAAACACAAGGAAAATACAATTTTTTCTGCATGGTATCAGGGCACAACCTGAACCACGGTTGATTTCAAACTCTATCTTCGTTCCATCCATGGAAAATGAATAGTATAGTGATAACTCAGGTCGTATCCTGCCATAAGCAGCTTGATCAAAGGATCCACTCTTCCTATCATTGGCTTGGCCAAACTGAATGGCCAAACCTTCATCCAATGGGCTAGGCTAAGATTAGTTCAAATTTTTCTCCAAGGAAAGGGAATAGAGGAGTATATCACTAGTGATGTCAAACAATCGGAGAACAATGATCAGAAGAACCATGGAAACTTAGAACAGTCTGGTGATGTTTTGGCTGTTGAACACAATGACATATGAGATCAGTGAGTGAGAACTTCATCTACTATAACACTGCTAGAGAGACATGGGATGCAGCAAATGAGACTTATTAAAACATTGCTAAAACAGCTAAGCAATCTTTGATATCAAGAGCTTGTTTCATGATCTAAACATGGAGATTCTCTAGTTCCTGAATATTTCAACATCCTCATTCGATATTAGTAGCAACTGGACCTTTGCGAAGAGATCAACAGAATATTGGAAATTATCAACAGTACTTGAAATAGAAGACATTGGAACATTGGAATATTTTCTTTATATTGAAGTTACCTATTCAAAATAAGGCATCTTTCTATAACAAAGTAAGTATGTGGGAGATTGTTAAGAGGCCAAGACATAAAAGACCGGTGGGATGTAGGTGGATATACAGATGAAGTACCGGTCAGATAGTGTGTTAGATTGATATAAAGCAAGACTAGTTGCAAAAGGATACACAGCCTAGTATGGAATTGACTAAGAGGAGACGTTTGCTCCTGAGCAAAGATGAATACAGTTAGAGTCTTGCTTTCTTGTAGCTTATTTTGGATGGGTTTTGCATCAATTCGATGTAAAGAATGCATTTTTACATGGAGACTTAGAGAAAGAAGTTTACAAGAAAATTCCTCCCAAATACGATGTCACCAATGGAAGAAATAAGGTATGCAGGCTAAAAAAGGCTTTGTATGGGTTGAAACAGTCCCCTTGTGCATGGTTTAGGAAATTTGCAAGAACCATGGTGTCGCTTGGATACAAGCAAAGTCAAGGGGACCATACTCTTTTCCTTAAACATACAATTGGAGGAAAACTTACGGTTCTTCTAGTATATGTTGACGACATCATTGTATCAGGTAATGATCTAGTTGAGAAGAGGCTCTTGGAGGAGAAGTTAGCAGCTGAATTTGAAATGAAAAATCTAGGAAAATTAAGATACTTCCTTAGAATAGAGGTGGCATATTCTAAGCAAGGCATCTCTATCTCTCAGAGGAAATATCTCCTAGATCTACTTAAAGAGATTGGGAAGCTTGGAGCAAAGCTGTAGTGTTCCCATTGAATAAAACCATCGAATGGGAAGTGAAGAGAAGAGTTCCATGCTGATAAGGCACAATACCAAAGATTGGTGGAAAAACTCATATACTTGGCCATACTAGGCTAGACTTGGCTTATGCGTGAATGTGGTTAGCCAATTCATGCATGATCCTAAAGTGAGATACATGCAAGCAATAGAAAGAATATTACGGTATCTTAAGGCCACACCTAAGGGGACCGCCGTCAAAGTGGTGACAAGCTCTCTATAGAAGTCTACACTGATGCTGATTATGCAAGCTTTATTAGTGACAGAAAATCAACATCAAGATATTGTATATTTTTTGGAGGAAATTTGGTGACTTGGAGAAGCAAAAAGCAAAATGATGTTGCTAGATCCGATGCATAGGCAGAATTTCATGCCATGGCACAAGGAATTTGCGAGCTACTATGGTTGAAAATTATCTTGGATGACTTGAATATAAAAATGAGGCTCCTATGAAGATGTTAGGTGACAATAAATCAGCTATTGGCATTGCTCATAATCCTGTCAACATGATAGAACGAAGCATATTGAAATTGACCAACACTTCATTAAGGAGAAGTTGGATAGTGAACTTATAGCCACGATACATGTTCCTTCCGAATTATAATTGGCAAATGTGTTTACTAACGGCCTACCCACAAAGCGGTTTTAGGAGCTTAAATGCAAGTTCGGAATTATACATATGTTTTCCAGCTTAAGGGGGAGTGTTGAAATCTATCATATGTTGAAACATGTCATAAATTTATGTTTTTTTGTCTTTATCATTTATTATTGTTAGAAATAAGGAAATATTTAGTAATATCTTCATTATATCTTAGAATATTTTATATCATATCTTAGATTGATTTATATTTATTTAGGTTGATTTTATCATAATAATTAGATTTTATCTTTAACTTATAAATAGAATTATCTCATTGTATTATAACAATCACAATATATCAAATATACTTTCATATTATTGAGTCTCTATTCTCTCTCTTTTCTTCCTCCACCATCTAAAACCCTCAATTTCAACAAGTATGATATGTATGGCATTTATTCTGATAGATATGGTTAGGTAAGATAGTATCTTACACATTTATTAGGTAGTTTTTGACTTCTTGCAATATACCTATAAATTGTATCTTTCCCTAGACAAATATATATATATATGAGATAGAATTACATCACTTCTATAATTCCCAGCCTTTCTTCAAGTTTCTTTTTCAAGTACCGCTTCTTCGTCAAGAATTGAGACATAGCACAATAGGAGAACTAAGCCACTAGGAGTGGGCTAGTAGCAGTGAGGGATTTGGGTAGTTTGCATAAAGGTTATAGGTCCAAACCTTATTGTCACCAATGTATCAGGGAGGAAAAGAGAGCAGGGGAACTAAACAGGAGTGACAGAATTAACAAACACATAACATGTCAAGATCCTTCAACTAGAAGGAAATACCAAACCTCTCATTGCTTAAAAATTTAGTAAGACTAAGGCTCCACCTAATAAAATTTGAGGACAGTAAATGTATGCAGTCTTACCCTCAAACGTACATGTTAACCAAGTAGTACAACTGGAACATTATGTAAAAAAGTAAAATGGTTTACCTCAGAGGTTGATGGCAAGTAGACAGGCCTACATTCTTTCACATCATCAAGGGCATATGACCCCAAAACTCGCTCACCAGGTACCTTCCATTTTCAAAACCAACATTGCATGTCAAGTAATTTTAACTTTCAATATGGTTTTTTATTTTTTTTTTTTTTAAATAAAGAGGTTTACCTCTACTATAAGACGATGAGGATAGCAGGGTTCATCCCAAGTATAAGGGTAAGAACTGTAGGAGTGAATGACGTTGTCAAACATTTCACACCTCTGCTGATATATTCGCAATCTCTAGAATATAGCAAAAAATAGAATAAAATAAGATAAATTGCAGCAATAGAATAAAATAAACCAATATATTAATAATGGCCATGCAATGTCCATGCACCTTTGGACCATGTCTTTAGTAACTGCAGAGGGTAAGTAAAGCCAGCACATTCACAGTTTATAAAGCGGCAATTATGCAGGAATAATAAATGCTTTGTCTGTGAAATAGATTGAATTACTTTTCATGTAAAAAGAATTTTGAAAATTTTGAATATGTATTAATCTTCCAATGTTGACTTAGCTATTACTTACCCAACATTAAGTTTTGTATTTACCAATGCATTAATTATATAAAAGTAATAAAGTTATTTCAAATCTTGAAGAAGCATAATTTTACCCAAATGTGTTCAATTCATCTCAAGAAGGCACCTCTAAATGGAACCGTGTAGAATTAAAAAAAATTGCTAAAATTAATCTGTTAGTTCCTTAACCTTTTGTGAAAATTCAAATAAGTTCCTATACTTTATTTGTAATTGGGTCACTAAACTTATAAAATATTTGTAATTGGGTTCTTTGATGCTTTTAATCTGTTTGTTACATTATTGTTCGCTGATGTTTTGTGATTTAGTGGTAACATGTTGACATTACCATCCAATTAAATAGGTACATAACACACAGAATGATATCCTAGAACATTTCGTTCTTTCATGTCTAGGGATGCAATTACAAACATTTTGTAAGTTCAAGGACCAATAACAAATTTTCAAAATATAGGGACCTATTGAATTCCCCAAAAGAGTTCAGGGAGTAATATATTAATTTAATTTCGGAAAAAAGTTCATAAGGAAGAACCATTAACTCAAAATTAGAAATTGCATCAAAACATAGCAATAGTCTCTACATTCACATGAAAAGATAAAGGAATATAAATATATATATTAACATCCATAAATAGAAGGGGAAACAATCCAAAACCCGATTATAAAAGCAGTAACCCTTCAGAGGGCAGTTTAACTATAGAGTTCCAACAAGTGTAATAATAATTGAAAAACTAGAGACAAACCTCCTTAGAGAAATTATCAATTCTGTACGGCATATACCCCATATCATCATCTGATAAAAGAATCAAGTTGGTCCCTGAGTTTCCCTTGATGCTTCCAACTATTTTTTCATCCCCATTGATATGTCAGCATTTTGCACTTCAACTCTAATCATGTTTGAAGTGCCAAAAACGAAGTTCCTCATTTTCAGTTGCGTATCTCCTAGATGATCTGGTAAAAAGCTTCCAGACCACTGCCATCCAGATTCATTGTAACAAATTGAAACAAGTAGCTCCCTGTGACATATATTAGAATACAACTAATTAGAACAAGTGGAAGAAAAAGACAAAGCAAAGACAAAATGCCAAAAGACAAGAGTGGTGAAATAGTGGCAGAAAATTAATGAATCATTCAATTTGGCATGCATACCAAATTTGAGAAAGAATTAATGTTTGAAAGTAATTATACTATTATTTGAAAAAATTTGAAAGTCATATTGCAAAATGCAAAATGCAATTACCATCCCCACCCCCCCCCAAAAAAAAAAAAAACACCCCCACCCCATCCTGTTACTGTCATGAAATTTTGTGAACATCAACAACAAAATCCTCTCCAATGACACTGTAACATGTTAAATTCGTGAGCCTTTTGGAAAACATCCTTGGTACCTTACAATGTTAAGTCTGGGTAAATATCACCGCTCATATGGAAATATACAAGTGATAGCAACAAGCCTTACCCAACATTAAGATTCAACAAACTATCCAAGGTACAACATACCTGGTTATATCTGTCCAATGAAGATGTGCATGTTTCCCTATTCCTAAATAAAAAATGACATCAGTGCCCTTCTGCTTATAAGATATTTCCTTGCTGCATGCATTGCTGATCACATATCTGTAGAATGCAGATTTAAAACGACTATAAACAATTATATTTATCTATGGAGAAAATCATTATCCCAAATGACTTTATGATGGGGCAAAAGAACAGTTTTCAACTAAAATCATCCTCATGTTAACACCCTTTAAAGTTGAAGAGTGAATAAATCTGGCCAATACACCTATCTTTTGCTTAAGGGCAAATTACAATGACCTCTCCTAAGGAGTGGTGAAATTCATACCGACTTCTCTCTTTGTAAATGTTGCTCTTGAGGTCCTAGAGTTTTTAAAATCATTAGATTGACCTCATATGAATTTATAAAATTATTATACAGCCCTACCCTCCTCCATGCATCCAGAGGAAGTCAATGTCACCTAAACAAATAGAAGGAAAGCCAGATGGATTTTATTGAACTTCAGAGGTGGTCAATGTAAATTACCCCAAGTCTCTTTAAAGTATAAAGAAGCAAGGATCAAACTCCTTAAAACTTCGCCAAAGAGGCTATAAGCTTTTACAAGGATGTCCTGGAATAGATTTTGAACAATCACAATACCCAAGAAGATTAATATGTTACCTAGGCTGGAAAGTAATTGCATTTGTCCTCCCACTGTATTGCTCAGCAACTGTGATAGAAGTCACAGCTACAATAAATGCAGAATTTGAAGACAACTGAGGAACAAGGATAGTACTCGAACCACTTTGTGGTAGCAGAGAAAATGGACTTGACCACACAGAATATGGTGGCTGTTCATTAACATCTCCAGGAAAATATCTACTTGCTTTAACCAAAACATCATTTACAGCAGAATTAGGGCTAGGAGAATACATGCAAGGCCCCACCTTTTCATGCTCATGGCTACCAGAACCCAAATCCTTCCAAGTTGACTGGATTCCAGAGCTGATTGTATTCTTCAGTCTTCCTAAAGAGGAATTGCAAACAGTAGAATCACTTTTGCTTTGTTGCCTTTCCAAATTTTCATGGTCATTACCAGAGAATAAGGAGTTCCTAACTAAACTCAGAGAGTTTGCAGTGACATTGTCTCTAGATGAGACAGAGTGATTCTTCAGAAAATTCCTTGTGTTACAAGGAACTTCATCATGTAAATCATTGCTGGATGCCAGGAGAGAAAGACCATCCGTTTTTGAAGGAAAGGTTTCATTTTCACTTGCAACATAATAAGAAGGAATTATGAATCCTCTCTGATTTGTCCCACCAGCAGTTTCTTTTATACGCAGGGGAAAACCCATGCAGTTATACAAAATAAAAGGAATGAAAATTATTAGTTCCCTGCTACCAGAATATGCATCCATCACTTTCTCCACGGTAACATACATAGGGCCTACAAGTGAAAAAGAAAATGCTTAGAGAGATACTTTCACAATATGCTACATGCAATACGGAAATTTACAAAAAAAAACAATTACCATTTGCAGTATTTGGTTTGAATACCAGGGTTTCAGATAACGAAAACTTTGTTTCACTGAGCTTGGCCATTGTGCAGAAAGTTTCTAAACGAGGAAATTTGAGATCAGAACATTCAAACCCTTCAATGCAGATCTCCAGCCCCAGGTCATGAGAGGGATCAATATGATAAACCAAAGTTTCCACCTAGACAACAAATAATGTAAAATTATCAGCCTGTTGCACTATCAAAAAGAACTGAAGGAAAAACTGCTTATTCTGTAGTGTATTATCAACAAATTAAATAAATAAATAAGCAGACAAAATATATATATATATATATATCACAAACCTCTGTAGCTCTCACAGTTTGATTTGCCCCACCACTTTCACTAATCAACAAAATTTCCTTTGGAAGGTAGTTGCTAATTATTAATGGAGCACTTAGGATCAAGTGATGAATATAATGCTTCTTTGCATCATCTGTAGTGATATTATTTTTCAGCCACCCAGATGAAGTCAAGCCGATGTTCTTAACTGATAGACAACACCGAAATGGATGACTACTGGGATGAGATGGATAGCACACAAAGGATTTAAAATTTCCTACTTTGCTATTTGCTGAGAGAAGATTTGAGAGGTTATGAGCTTCACTCCACAAGTAAGAGCTCCCCATTGGCCGCCATCTTACACAACCAGCTTCAGCCAAATGCAGTGGAAGTGGTAATTGTTGCCCAGGGTGTATCGGATCTAATATCTGAGGTAATGAGATGATAAATCATTCAACAACAACAACAACAACAACAACAACAAATGGAACAATATAATTTTCTAAAAAAAAAATGCACCAATATTGAAATTGTGTTGTAGCATGAGAAACTTGTGTACCGTTGGTGACACACCAAATGGAATATCAAACCGCAGCTCAAGAGGTGTAGAAGTTGCATTCTCAAGTACAACCTGTAAGTTAATAGCTCATAAGAAGGAAAAAGAGATGCTAGAGGTAAAAGAAAATCTACCATTATCAAGAAAAAAATATCATCACTTTGTACATACCGTGGAGTACATTCGAATTAACTTGCTATAGCGCAGAACTGAAACATCAAAAACAACAGGAACAACAAAGGTAGGGGCTGTATTCATTCTACCATCCTCAGCATTTTCATTATGTGTCTTGGAGAAATTAACCTCAAAGCATGTAAGTCCCACTAAATCCATTGACATTGGATTAGATGGCATAGATGTTCCTTCAAGCTGTACAGTGATATAATGATGAGCAAACCCATTTAACCTTTGCTCATTTAGACTATCAGAAGAATGAGAAGGCCTGTAAAGGGAGAGTTGCTCTTCGGCATTTTCATCCATGTATATTGGAATTGCAGAACCTGGCTGCACATATTTTCCATGTTTCTCGTTACAGTCATAACACCCATCAGCATTGAAAGGAACATGATGTACATGATAAAGAAGTGGAACAGAAGTTAGGTTTTGTAGGACATAGGGAGCAGCACATCTTCTAGTACACATGAGTTCACCATATTGTGAATGTAGAAGTTTGTTGCCATCAGAATTTTCCAATCCCATCAGACCTAGCGCATCCACGAACATCTCAGTTGTGCATGAAACACACTGCAAGAAACAAAGCTCATAATTCTACATTTTGGGAAACTTTTCCGTAGTAAAAAGCTCAATATACATACAGAGAAATCCCATATCAAAGAGTGATAAATATCAGTATATCAAAAACCACCAAACAGAACAGTAAATGTAGATTAACAAGATTGAAATTGTGTTTCTGATGCAAGACACTGAAGACCTTTTTAAGCCAATTTATTCAGTCATTCAAAAGAGACAAATCATTCTAAGAGCAAAATATAATGAAAAAACATGAATTTATGATGATGGGACCAGAGTTGTCATTATAAATTTGAGATGCAAATGAATTATATTTTACACTATCAAACACTATGCAGTAACATATTGTAGGGTCAATGGATGAGTAAATACTACTTCGAACAACATTATAGTGGCAAAAAAATTTGTTACAACTACACATCAACAAGATCATCCATAAGAACAAAATACTAGAACCAGATCAAGTTATTTTCACAGTGGTTCACAGACTGACTGGAAGAGACGATTTGTAGTGTTGTATCAAATGATAGGTTCTTATGAAAAAAAGAGGAAGGTAGAGAATAAAAATTGATATACCTCTACTAAGGATTCTGTGATATTAATGTTCAGCTGAGTATGTGATTTGAGAGCGATATCTGTTGAAACAGACCTATTCAACAAAACACTCATTTCTTGTTCCCTAACCAAAGTCAATAGAAACTGCCAAGGCTCAATAAAAGGCTCCCACGACACCTTCAGTTTTACAGCAAACAATAATGTTATCAGCAAATAATTAGAGCAATATAATTAAGAAATAACCATGGTACTCTTCCTAAATACACCTTCTCAATATTATTGTAGTTTACTTCAAGATCCCCACTGACTGAACATTCGATGTGTTTTCCACTAGTGTTTGCATGGACGAGTATGTTTCTAACAAGAATCTCCAACTGAGGCCCATTGTAGCTCCACTACAAGGAACAAAAAGGGTTAAAACATGAAATAAATGAAATGCAATGTAAGTCGAGGAACAATTTACACAAATTGAATGACTAAAGGATCTTGAAATAACAATACATGTATGAAAGGTCAATATTCAGATTGTATTTGGAAAAAAATGAAAAAAAAAAAAAATTGGTGAAACATCTAATGTAGATATAGTGAGCTCAAGAGGCTAATCCTGATGATCAAAAGAAAAATGTTTACAATTTTAATCTTGATACATCTCAAGATTAGGTCTAAGTTAATACAAATCTTCATCTTCTACATGATAGTTATGTCAAGGACCAACTCTCATGAAAGCTTAAGTTGTTGGGTGAAAGGTCATGAAACCGCGTATGGAAAAGCCTTTTGAGCTTGAGGTGTACCCAAACACAGGCCTAACCTGCTTTGTTGTAAGATTCAACTTTGCCAAGAAGAATTGAGGCAAAGATCAAACCCTACCGACTTGGTAATAGAAACTCTTAATGCTATGTCATGGACCAACTTTCATAAAAGCTCAAGGAGTCAACTAAAAGCTCAAGAATATTTTGATGTCTAACAGACTATTATGATCAAAAGAACAAAAAGTGGGACCTCACTTGCATGGGAGGCATTTGAAAATGGGGTTGGTAATCCCACCATTTCACATGATGAATCAAGCATGAAAGCAGTTCATTTCACTGATAATGGATGAAGTCGCGTTGAGATTAATAATTTTAGTGTCAAAAATATAGTTTCATACCTTTGGGTTCCTTCCCCCCCCCCCTTCTCTCTCTCTCTCTCTCTCTATATATATATATAACCACTCCTCCTAATGTAAATTCTAACTCTTGCAATCATGCCTCGTCAAAATCAAATAACTGACTTTCTTCCTCACCGAACGATTTAGATAATCCGTGGAACACAGGGCAATCACAAGTAGATAAAATTAACTCTATTTACATATGTAAATATGAATAGATTATTTGATATAATACCACCACATGGTCATACTCATATCTTGACTTTTTAAAAGATAATCTCATTTGCATATCTTTGTATCACACACACGTACCCCTGCAACATACAGTCTTACAAGTTAAATAGGACACATCACTAAGATACCTTTTCATCTGTTAGCAGAATAGAAACCTTCCTCATGTGGAATTTGAAAGCAATGCCAGTAGAAGAACGTTGAAAATATCCTGCTTTGGGAACATCAAGTTTTATGGCACCCAATAAATAGAAAGCAGAATGTGAAAGCCACATATTTGAATGATCACATATAATCTCCACTCTGGGTTCAGTTGTGTTTGTAGAGTTCTTACACAGTACAGCCTCCACATGAACCTGAACAATATCAAAAAGAGGCAAAGATGTATTCCTTCCATTCTCAACAGTCATTATTACACTGCTCAATTTTTCCATATTGGACTTTAGCTGGAAATCCATGCTACTTATGAGTAATTCAAAACCAATCATGTTGAATGTGGCTGTGAGGAATTTTGTGTCTTTTTCTTTAACTAAATCAGAGGATACACTTAAAGGTGTCACCTTGAGACCTTCAGCAAGCTGAAATTCCACACATGGTTCTTCCCTAAACCAGACGGGTATGTGAAGTGTAATACAAATGTTTTTTGAGCTAATAAGCAGTAAAACAACATTATCTACTTGTGTTGTAAACTGTGTGGAGTTTCTTTCAGAATCAAGCAGACTGGAAGCATCTCTTACTGCTGCTTTTTTTACAGATTCAGCAGCATTGAAGGACAAACTCTTGGGTGCTGCATCTACAGGAACAGTTTTCTCCAAATGTACACTGAAATGTTTGACGAACTTAACAACCTCAGTCCACTCAGACAAACAAGGCCAGATATCAAGAGACGAAAGAAAGAGGCTGACTTCGTTCTGACTGTCAACAGATTTAGAAAAAGATAGGCCAAGTACTAATGTGGAAGAGGAAGTTGAGGTGCATTTTGCTAACACAGAATCATGAGGGGAGTATAACACAAGGGTAGAGAAACCTAAATCTAACCATACAAGAGAATCGTTTATTAAGGATGCAGAACAAATACACTGGAAATCACCCTTCATTATTAACTCAACAGAATCTTCTTTTTTATGACAGAAGCTTATCAACAAAGACTGAGTGCAACATTTAACTTCTGTTAATATCATAGTTGAAGCCGGAGTTGGAGAAATGGCACCAATTGCCTTGACACTTCTCTTCAAATGTCGGAATTGCAGAACATCTGATTTGAAGCATTTTGATTTATCATCAACAGTGGAGAATTCATCCATCACATCACATATGGCCATACATCCATCAAAAAATGGCGCTCTGTTTTTTAAGGGAAAAAAATCATTAGTACAAGTAGATAATACAACAATGTAAAAGTAAATGAACAAGGAAAAAGTGACCAAAATAAGAAGTGCTACCTTCGGCAATAATATGACACCTGCTGATGCTTGTCATGAAACATATCGATGAAGAAGAGCTACTGCAGTTAGATTCACCTTCATATGGAATTCTGACCCAAACATCAGCATTTATGGGTGCAATTAACGTACTTGTCACAACTTCTGTATCCCGTTCAATTGTTGCTAATCCAAGCATATCATTCTTGCACAAAATGAATGATAGGTACAAGTCCCGTGCAAAAACATTTAAATAATTATTTCTTTTGGCAAGCTTGTGAATAGGAACTGAACATTCAGGAGGGATGTTCTTCAGTATATTGTCAAAACCAGAATTCTCAATGAAACTACAATACAGCTGCTGCATTTCAACCTTTAGAAACTGATGTTCGTTGCTTTCCACTGGCAAAATAAGAGTGGAGTCCAAGACTTCAAACTTATATGTAGTGCTCATTTCCTTTTTAACATTTATATCACTCTGCTCTACAATGGAAACCCGACCACTTGAATCACCACCCCATTCAGATAATGAAAAGTAACCAATGATGATGGAGAGATACTCAGAGGGTAACATGCAGTACACATGCTGAATGCTGATGCTTACTTCCAGCTTGGTAGTTGAAGATATGTTCTGTCCTTTCCTGACCCGCAAATTTAAAATAGGAGATAAATTTGAGCAGGGACCCCATAGATAATCTTCAAAATTCCTGGCCCAGCAAGATGACGTAAGAACCAACCCTTCTGAAGAAGACAATATATCCATACTGTCTTCACAAAATATTAGAGAAGATTTAGATGTAGGCACGACGATTGTTCCAATAATGGATGACGAGTCATGGAAATGTAATCGTATTCGACATAGGTGCAACTCAATGGAAAAAATATCAGAGAAGCTGACAATCCCAGATTCAAGAAGATATCCGAAATTGGATCTGGACTTTGGGGGTGAAACTTGGAAAATTTTGGACCCTCTTCTCATGTTGATTTTGGAACTCTTGATTTTCCTGTCCCGCAGAGCAAAATATTTTCTCCACTCAGGAATGGCGTATATGAGTGCACTCTAGATTACAAAGAGAACCAGAATTGTAAATTGTAACAAATGGAAAGTGCTCCAACGGAATGCATGCGGAATCAGAGGAGCCATATTCAAAATAGTTTGAGAAGCCAAACTTGTGTAACCCAAAAGTTGGTAAAATTTTTGAAATCTCGCAAGTATTACCAGCAGCAGAGTTCTCAAAGCTGGTATTATAGGAAGACAACTTATTAAAGAATCCAATAAGCAGTCCAGCAATATGCGGGTAGCAGTGGATATCAGCATTATTTAAGTACATAACACACTTATGACAAACTAAATCAGTTCCAGGAGATTCATAATGCATGGCAAAACACGCATCACCTAACATAGCTGCATCAGAATATTGATCATCTTCACCATTACTTGGTCCGGAAACAGACTCTTCTCCAACAGCAGTACCAGCAGACAAATTCCCTGATAGAAGCATTAAACGACAGTCTTTTTCATCTTTCCTTTCATGAACAGAGACCATTAAAGATCTTATACTGAGAAACAACTCCTGAAATTCTGTAGAGCCGTAGCTGCAAATAATACAGCACAGCACAAAGATTTGTTTTCAGTGAACATCAACAATATGCTTAGACCAAACGACAAAGTTTTAAGGTTTTATATGCATTGAAGCATCTTGCATATACTAAGGTCTAGTTTGTTTTATGGTTGGAAATGGTCAAATGGATGTTTGACCAAAGGATGCTTGATTTTACTTTGAGAAAGTGCATCGGGAAGCCAAATTTTTCATTTCAGGTGACAAAAAAAAAACCAAACGAGCTATAAAGCAATTCAAGGCCACCAGAAAAGGAAAGTGTGGTGGAACTCGAGAACCTTGTTGGAACTGAATTGCTTAATAGTGTGTATTATAAGAAGCTATGCTGCTCCGTTTTCAAAAAGGATGGAATCCATGCATGGTCCATTGGTTGCGTTGTTTAGAGTCTTAGATGTCCAATATTTCACCCTTTTTCATGACTCAAAAAAAAAAAAGGGATTGAGAGTTTGGATGGCAGAAATTGAAGTACAAATCTCAGGAAAACTATGGGCAGAATAAGCACATACAAGGACAATAATCATCGAGCATGGTTATTGTAATGTGAAATCTTGTTATAAAATCCATTTAAATGGAACTAACCCATATATCCAGAATCTTGATTTATGGCAAACAACCACAATCAGAGAACACACAATACACATATCAAAAGACAAGTTGAGTGTTTGCTAAACCTGCAGCCAATCATTTTTGACACCTTTGTAAATAGATGCAATTTATATTAAAAAAATTGACCGCACAGAGATCTTGGATGACCAAGGGGAGATTTGGGGAAAAAAGGTAGTCGAGAAGACAGCTCAAAGAAAACTAAAGTCGACATATATCAGGTAAAGAAAACAAACATACAGATTCAAGCAAAACAAAAGAGATTACAGTGGCAATTTTAAAGATTCTCTATTACAGAAATAAGAAGATTCTATCAAGTAGAAGAATACATAATATAAGATTTCAAAATGAGGTGATGAAAAAACTCTGTCCCTCGGACAACAGTATCTTTCTAAACCATTCAAGGAAATTTGCTTTGATGGAATTACTGGTATAATATATTAATTTTTCATTTAAAGGGAATTCATTTTGAAGGAAAAATCTTTCACAATTTTCTCAATCCAGCTAGGATTTTCTTCGGTGCAGAGGGTGTGTACAAGAAGCAATTTCTTTCATTCACAATAGTCCAAATATCTCTGGCTAGACTTATCACAAATCATTGTTCTCAAAGATTAAGCTATTAGATATAAGCAAAAGAATAACTTTATTCCCTAACACACCCCTCACGCAAGAACCTTTGGGTTTGAAGCATAAACAACCTACTGGTCTTGTGCTGAACTTAATTTACTTGGAAGTATTAAGACTAGACCGAACTCAACCCCAAAAGCTAGCTCAAAGAGGAAAGTATGCCCAAGTGTTCATGAAAGCTATTTTGTCTATCTCCTTAAGCAATGTAGGACTTAACAAACCCCCTTCATGTTGGACATCTGCGATTTACAAAAACTCAATCATAGGATAGGCTCTAATAACATCTTAAAAACGATCCCTCCAAAAGCTGAAGATATTGGGCAGACACAAATAAATTATTCTATATCTTAAAATGCTCCCTTATGCAAGAGCCCTCTGGACTTGAGCATGGACAATGCATAGGCCCACCTACCTTGGACTCAAATTCAATTTGTTTTATTCAAAAGAATGCAGTCTGCAAAAATCAAAATCTAGACCACTTACTTATAGATTATGGCCCTAATTCCACCCCAAAGCTAGCTCAAGGGGAAAGGGATGCCTAATTATTTATAAAGACTATCTTGGCCATATCCTTAAGCAACGTGGGATTTAACAAGAAGAATAAGGGTGGCAAACATTGAACTCTAGATGACAGGTCATAAAAACTCTAATACAATGTCATGAACCAACTACTTAAGAAGTCTCAATTCCCAACAACTATTCTGCGGAACAAACTTGTATTATCATCAGCATCCTTAACCCATCTAAATTTTGATTTTTGCCCCTAAATGGTTTCCTCCCAAAAAAAGGCCTATTTCAAACTTTAATGGAACCCCAGAATGTATAAAGTAATCAAAATACGAGTGTCAATGCTAACTATTTGAGGCAAGGAGGATATAAAGAGTGATTCTTCATGTGTCAAATTTAAGTCAAAATGCAAATAATAGCCCATATGGGAAGAGGCAGACACAGAGACATTTTGGCAAGATACCGTAGATCCATTTCTTGCAGGGAAACCATGAGCTCTGAGCTGTTATCTCCATTATTTTCAAGGTCCACTTCCAGATCGACTGAGCCAAGTCTTGAACTAATGGATATTCCAAAAGTAGAAGATTTCGGCATAAGTGAAACCATGTTAGGAGGATAAGGACAGTTCAAGATTTCAAATTCACGACTCAAATGCAATGTACCAACATAAGAGATCAATTCCATGAATGCACCACATATTGAAGGAGAAAAGCGTGCTTTAAATGATTCTATGAGTACATAAACCTGAAATTAAGAAGAAACGGGAATCAACAAAAAGAGAGAGAGAAAGACAGGAAAACAGAAGGAAAATCACTCTTTAGTCGGAGACTTATTTGTGTGGGATTAAGATCCTCTCACATTCCTCACTAACATGAGTGTCAAGTTATAACAAAGATAGATACACAAGTAAAAATGAAAGATCAATACAAATAATGGTAGGTCCTACTATAACAAAATTTGTGCCTTTCTCTGTCATAAATGACACTCTCGTGTTAATTAGGAGCTGAGAGAATCCCAACCCAATTTGGGTGTCTTGGTGTGCACAGGAGTGTTTGTTCGCGTTGGTTTAATTTATATTTAGTATGTTGATCACCTCCAACTGCTTCAAAATAGACTCATCAGGGATCACACAAGATGCCAGGAAGAAAGAAGCACCAAATTTCTGAAGAATAGAGACCTTTTGTGACAGGTCAGAATTCATTATGGTGATCTGCGGAAACAACAAACTATCTCATAGTTACCAATATCAGAGATTCAGAAAAATATATGTGTGTGTGTGTGTGTGTGTGTGTGTGTGTGTATTACAATTTGGATTAAGAACTGACCTGAAAATCATTGAGTCTAACATCAAAATAATTATATAGATCTTGTAGTTGGATGCCTAAACCAATCTCAGATGTAGATATCGAATTTAAAAAGTTCTTCACACAGTAGGGCTGTCCCTCGAATTTTGAAGAGAATGGCTCGAGACTATCTGTGGACTTTAAGCATAAAGAACTTGAATTCATTACCTGCAGAAAAATAAAAGCAATAAGAAGTATTAACAGGACAAAAAGAAGATTAAGAACCAAAGGGGAATATAGAAATAGTAACGACAGAAATTTCAAGGGGTTAGCAGGTTATACAAAATTGAACATTACATCCTGAAGCCAGGTCTCAAGCACCACAAAATGCTTTGTCCAAAATAACTACCAAAATTTATCCTTTGTACTTGTTAGAAATAAGGAAATATCTATTAACATCTCATTATATCTTAGAATATTTCATATCATATCTTAGCTTGATTTATATTTATTTAGGTTGATTATATTATTATGATTAGATTTTATCTTTAACCTATAAATAGGATTACCTTATTGTATTACAATCACAACACAATAAATCAAATATATTTTCATATTATTGAGTTTTTATTCTCTCTTCCTCCACCATCTAAAACCCTCAATTTCAACAGTACGAAGGTGCCAACCAGGGGGTGTGGCACAAACAATTTCTCAGCTTAAATGCCATGCTTTAACGGCACAGTCATGACAAATTATACCGAATAAAAACCAGATGTCAAAAATGTTCTGCCCCATGAGTCAATTCAACTACAGTTAGGGATTTTTCAGTATGTTAATTTATACCTGCCATATTTAGAGAACAGAGAGAAGCAACTAATTATCCGCATCCAACCGGGGCAAACAAAGTAAATATTAAAAAACATGTGACTCCCACATCTTTAAACTCCTCATTCATCATCAATTTTAAACCCTACTTAACCTTAAAAGACTCCAAATAATGAGGAGATAATGATGCACAGGTTGTAGCAATGTCTGCCTTACTGGAGTTCACCAATGATTTACTTTCTTCTTGAAGCATGACAATATTCACAAAAACCTTGGAACTACATCCTTCACTTTCTTCAGCATCTCCTGATTTCCTAAACTTTATATATCGCAGCTTAAAATCTTCATGATAACACCAACATCCACCTACGCTTTGGTCCCCCATCAATCACCACTATTGAAAGTCTCAACTCTTTTTCCTAAACCTGTTGTTTTCTACATGTCTGATACCTTTCTTAGCTACCAGTTATACACAAAACAGAACTCATCTTATATTTACAATTATTGATTATGTTGTGGTATACGTCCCTGATATAGATTAAATAGACATTGTTGCTGTCTTCCAAGTTTATTTTAGAAATTGACAATATCAAGGATACCATTTATTCTATAGGACTCTTCAGGAGAGGAGAGAGATTTATTGAGATGAAGAAAAGAATGATACAAACTAAGAGGACATGAGATCCTCTGTACAAGAACAAAAGCAAACAAAAGAAAAAGCTATCAAAACTAACAGGAAGAAACGACAGATATTGAACCTAATATCCATTTCCCATTACATCTTTTCACACTATAGGATTTTAAAATAACAGAAATCATAATTAGAAGGATCAAAAGATATTGAACCTAATATCTTTTCTCATTTTCATCTTTTTTCACAATATCATAAATCTCCATACTGCATTTATTTTGGCCCAACAGAGACATCAAACTCACTGAATTTAAAAAATATAAAAAATAAAAAATTCCTTTCATAAGAGGCATAGCAATAATGAGTTTCCTAATCAAGTAATCACTTCCCTTTCTCAATCCATCTGTTACCAAAAGAATACTTCTGCACATCTAATATGGATATAGGTAACAGGTCAAGCAAGGATTTAATGAGTACAAATTGTCATTTGCATGCTTTTTACAGCCACACTGCATACTTTGGAACTCAGCCAAGTTTGTAATTCTTTCTTCCCAGCTATATACTGACATAAATTGCCACCTCTATTCACTCATCATGCTCAGATCATAAAGCACCTGTTTGCAGTTAGTCATAGAGTCATACTTCAGACATTGCATTCTATCACTGCAACATCCCAAGATTTTGAACCAGCCCTCTTTAGCCTGTGCGTTAAGTTGGTAATGGCACAAAACCTTTTCAAATAAATGATGAAAATCAACCAAGGTCAAGAAGAAAGAAACAACTAGGGCAAGTGAGGATAAGAAAGCTGCCACTAGACACAACAAAAACAGGTAAGCACTCAAGAATATGAGGAGGATGCCCAATATCTTTTTTCATTTATATAGAAAAAGAAATATTATTAGAAAATAATGTACAAAATATGATAAGACATCCTCACATAGATACAAAAGATAAGACCAAGACCTAAAGAGATGAACTCTTTCATAATGCATGCCAATCCCTTGAGTATCAGCTAGAGGAACATCATTAAACACACAATGTGCTGAGCACCAAAGCAAAACCAAAAAAGTAGTCCCATCCCAAATAAAATCAATACTTGGAAAGGAATCATTAAAAACCCTATAATTCCTTTCCAACCAAACACACCAAAGCACCCAAAAAACAGAGGTCTATCGCAAAATCTTTGTAAGAAGGATGCCCAATATGTCAGAAAGAGCATCCCACTTGAAACAACCATGAGGATACAAAAAAGAGAGGCCATAAAGATCAGCCCAATACATAATGGGTACAGGATCACATCCGTAAAAATGCAACCATTTCACTCCAACCAAATGCACTAACTGACCGCATAAACTGCACTTGCCATCATTTTTGCTACTTTCTTTATTGATGAAAGATAAATTTTAATAAAAAGAAGATAGGAAGAATACAAATAGACAGTAGGACGTGAGATGCTCTTTACAAAAACAAATAGGACGTGGGATGTCCTTTACAAAAACAAGAACAGAAGGAAAAAGGAAAACATCAACAAAGCTAAACTTTCCAATCTACAACATATTTAAGAGAGCAACCCTCTAACAATTATGAGCTTCACACCAGATAGAGGTCACTTGATTGTTAAAAATTTCAGCTCCCTTTTAACAAACTTTAAATCCAAACCAACAATCCTCGAAGATGAAGAACACATCCAAAGCTTACCACAAACCATAAAGGTTTGTTCCAGAGGCAAATAGCAGCCTCAAAATGCAAGAAAAAATGTCATAATTTCTTGTTTCACAGTAAAATCAATGTCAATTGAGGTCATTAAACAATAATGGACACAAATCCTGTATATAGGTTGGAAACATAGAAGGGTTACCAAGTTGCAGAATTCTGATGCTGTATTTCCCCAGGGAATATTAATCGAAACATCAAACATAGTGATATCCCACATAACTTTCTTATGGTTTGCAAAAACATATCTGCAGATCAGATGAAACCCAATATTTACATTATTATTGTTTTGAGATATTATTCAACATGAAAGAGATGTTTGAATAGTTGCCAAAGTAAGGCTTACTCTGCTTTGGATAAGAGCCGGGTATTGTCATTTTTCATTCCATTCAGTGACAACAGCACCTGCAGTGAGACAGAAAAAATAGAAATTTAACACCATTAAATTCAAAAGTACAAAAACAATAATATATTTACCCTCCAAATATAACTAGAATGAAATACATAAGACAGAAAACTTGTCTCCCAAAGACTAAAGCTCTCCATGTTGCTCTGAGTATTTGATAAAGCCCAATGGCATATCTGAATCATGTACCCAAGCCCGGCAATATGGGGGATAAGATTTGGTCTTTATTGATGTTGGTCAAAAACAGAATAGGAGAAAAAGTTAATCAGTTCAGAAGTTTCCATATTACTACATTTCAGATACAGTTTTAAGTTACACAAGTATTGGCAACTTGTATACTGCAAAAATCCTACAATACGGATCGACTTATTGAAGAAAAACACAATCACAATTAGATAGTTACTGACATTTAAACTTTGGGAAAACCAAATTATAAATATTGAAAATATTAATCTCAAGATGTGAAATTCCTTCTCAAAGATATACAGAGAATATGTTAACATGTATAATTATACTTATTAAGCAATTAAGCTTTGTTCCCACAAGCAATCTTTCAACATAGAAGAAACTGAGATGCAGCAATGTCAGCTGGAAAATATCAGAGAAGACACTAGATTTTAAATGGTCACATATTGATATAGAATGAATCCTTAACAAACAAACAGGTAAAAGAGCATATAAGAAGCCCATATTAAAGGATTTAAAATCTCATTGACTAACGTAAGCACAACTAAAAGTGGAGACTAGGGAAGAATGATGCAAAAAGAAAAGCACATCAATAAAAATGGTGCATACCCTTTCATTCTGAAATTTGAAGGATGTGAAGACATCATAAAACTCCAACATATTCAATAAGATGTTTGCATCAAACCTCACATCAATTTGTTGAATCACTCCCTGTAGCATGAAACTGAAAAATATAAACATAATATGAAAAGCAACAGTATATTTCTGCTTTAAACTTGCATAACAACACAAGTGCACAACAATGCTAGCCACTCACTATGCACATCAACAATACCTTTATTGACATGTCCATATCTCCATTAGATGAAAAAATTACTTGAATGAAGCATGAATGATCCATATTGTCCAGTGTGTTATTTTCAATGATAGGCTGCAACTCAAGGAATATCACCACCATATCAGTAGAATTGATATTGAAATCTCAAACATAATAGTCATAAATTACCATTTAAGATGCATTTACCAAGGCAAATATTTCAGTGACATTGGGATGATAGAAGTTAAGCCCACGGCACCTTTTCATTTCAAAGAAGAGAAGACGATTTCAAAATATAAGAACATAAAGAACACAACAATATCATCCCATTTCTGATGGAGGAAAAAGGAGGAAACTCGGCCAATATTTCAATGCAAATTCATTTCAATCTTTCTAAAATGCATTTGAGACAATTCACTGAAAAATTGACCACATTAATGCCATAAATACTCTGAAGTAAGATAGGAGGAAAGCGGTATTAAGATATACCAATTGAGGAAAGTGAGGATTTGGCTTCCAAGCCCACCTTTTAGTTTTGATGTCAAAAAAGAAAAACCTGGGATCTAGGAGTCGATCCAAAAGGCATCAAGTAAAACACATTCTAGCATCTGATTTTGTTGAATTACGAACAAAAACCCAAAGGTCAGATTCAGATTTATTATTTAATTTGTAATAATATTTTTTTTAAATTAAAAAACTGTTTGAAAGCAGCCATGCTCTAAGGCAATACAAAAGAGGCGAGCCTCAAATTGGAAATCTAAACCAAATCACCATAGTGACCAAACCAAATAAGTGCATGCAGTTTGTAAATTTGTTCCATCTACATTATGAAAAGCCTGTTTGTACATTTGCGAAGATTCTGAAATACCTGTTTGAAAGCAACCATGCCATGACACAATGCAAATAGAGATAAGCCCAGAATTTGAAATCTAAACCACATCACCATTGTGAACAAACCAAATAAATGCATGCAGTTTGTAAACTTGTTCCATCTACAGCTCTTTAAGTTGATCTCTATAAATCCAATGTAAGAAATCTTATATCATAATAGAAGGGAGAAAATAATAACTATCTACTTGAATTTTCTAGCATTGTGTTCCAATATTTTTTTCTTTTTCACCACAACTTGCATGGATTAGGTATCTTGAATACATCTTACAAGTGATGAGGAGATTATGTAAAACATGAGAATCAAGCAAAGCGAATAAGACAACAACTAAGCCTTGTCCCATTAGGTGGGGTTGATTGATCAAGTTTCACCATAATGCTCTATCATAAATCATATTTATGTTTATACAATTAATATTTAAATCTCTTTTATTTGTTTCACATATAATTTTTCAAAGTCCCCCCTACCTCTAGTTATAGGACTTCCCTCAATCTGTCCCACTAGGGTCATTATAGGTCTCCTCCATAAATATCAAACCACCTAAGGCAATATTATACCATCTTTACAATTGGTGTGACCCCAATTTTCTCCCTAATGCACTCATTTGTAATCCTATCCCTTCAAGTGTATTCACTCATCCATTGCAACATCCTCAACATTTAGCTTATTTCCTTGCTAGACGCTTAGACTTGTTATAGTTGGTGATCGTTAAGTTCCTATCAAACTCGAAATAAAACTTGACCAATAGCACTAAGGCTAAAAAGTTACTATTAGTTAATGTTAAGAAGCAAACTGCCCACAGGAACAATTAATTATATCTACTAATAATTTAATATTGAATAAATGATAAGAAAGATACAAACCCCTCTGATATGTAGAACAACTTCCAGGCTTTTTAGATCAACAACTTTCCCAGACTTGAATTTAGAAACAATAATTCCATGTTCTTTGTAGAGCTTAGACTCAACAATTCCACCTTCAAGAATTATTTCTGCAATTCCTTTACCATACCTCCTAGAAAAAGAAGATGAGGATGAAATAATATAATCAGTTGACCATAAAAAACACAAGTACATTCTTTGATTCATGTTACAATACATTCATTGCAAAGTTTGGTAAATGCAAGATGTCTGGCTGCTTCAAAATTGAGAATATCTCCTCTTTACTACACTTTTTCCCTCTCTTGATGAAAAAAGAATTCTATAACTGGCAAACAAAGTGAAAACACAGAAACATTCCTTAGGAAAGGAATTCTCTTAAAATTACTGTGAACAAAGCAAAGAGCACAATACTTGTTATAAAGGGTTGCAGAAATCTGATGAATCTCAAACTTCAATGCAAATATACACAATTCATTCTTCGTAGCAACATCAACACTGGATGAAACCACAGGATGAAATTCTGTTGCCTCGGATATGTCCTGCAAAAATAAAGAAAAGAAAAAAAAAACAACCATAAGTAGGAAAATGGTATTCAATAATAAATATGCAATATGCAATTTTCATTATACATTCATCTTTGGTTATCTCCTGAGTTAACAAAATGGCAAAGAAAATGAATTCTCTCAGCAACAAACACAAGAATATGCGTTCATTATTTCAAATATTCAATTTGCATTGTTAGTTGTAACCCTTCTGAATGGCCATTTCCTTCATAAACCGTCTGCAACCCTGGAAACTATATCATTTCTCCTCCTTAGTCTCCCTTGATAAATATATTTTCTACGTCTAAATTCTTCTTTTAAGCAACATATCTACATGCCACTACAGAATAAGACACTGCATCTTTTGCATTTAAAAGGTATTCAAAAATGTAGATAAATTGAATCAAAATGCATTTCCCCCAAGATGCATTCCAGACATGGAAAATACCGCTGAACATCACTTTGATGCCAGAATTAATTATGGGGCACAAACCAATCAAGCCCAAGAATAGACCAACCCCCAGGACAATGTTATAGTTTAAGAAATCGTTGAGCACCAGCACCTTAACATCATAGGACACAACTCCAGAAAATTGACTGGAATCATCAGTTCCACCAGCACCAAGCATACCACGAGATAGCCAATTCAACCATCCCCGTGATTTGACTGTACGATCATCATTGCACAACTTCTCTGTAGGATTATCAGTGTGAATCCTTCCATTGTTAGGAGTAGAGCAACTCGAAAGGAATTCCTGAAAAAACATAAAAAACGTGAGCCGTAAGAATCAAACACACAAACAACGCATCTCATAAATGACTTGAAATAGCATCAAAGTTTCCCAAAATAACCAATCAAATAAAGAATACAACGCCAGACAAGAAAAAACTTTAGTTTTCATCAAAGGACCTGTTGCACACTTACCCGCATATCATATTCTGCAGCAGATCGATAATTCAAAATATCATCTAGATCTGATTCTTTCTCCATTTCTTCCAAATCTCGAAGAACATCTTCATCGACTGGCTAATAAACACAAGTATAATAATCAACAGGAAAGAATAAAACTAACAATCCAAACCATGTAACACTAAATGTACTCCATGACAACATAAATGAAAATCTATCAAGAATTTATATACATGGAGATCAAATATGAGAGAAACCACCTGTTCTTGTTGAAGAAAATCCAACTTAATCTTGTACAAGTTAATATATTTCCACGATAACTTCTGCATCCAGGAAACAGAGATTTATCAAACAACACAGACGATTGTCAACAAGAAACTGCATAAGGAAACACCTCAAAAGGAAGCGGGATGTAGTTTTGTCCCTTTCTTTTGCCCAAAGAGTAGAAAAGGGAAGAAAGAACCCAAAAAAAAAAAAGTGCAGCACATAGAGAATGCACAGATACAAATATTACAGACATGCTCATGCAGAGACCCAAAAGAAAAGAGGAGGCGGAGAAGGAGAGGAGAGGAGGGGAGAAGAGAATCAGGACAGTAAATTAGGATGGACTGAAGGATGCCCCAAACATCAGTAAATTCAGTTCATTGTATACAAAGTCAAAAGTCAGAAAAGAAGACAACATAGATGCATTCTTTGTATTTTTGGGATTAAGAAATAAATTCTATCCAATATAAAAGCGAAAATTTGCAAAAAGCAGCAATCCCATAACACCAAAGAGAAGCCACAAAGATATTCCTATGCACAACAAAACTAAGGGTAAAGAAAGCCACCCTTTAAAATAGGAGTATTTTGCCCCAACGAAATCAAACAGACCAAAGAATAGCCTAACTAAACTACACACTACCACAAACTTTTAGGCTTTTGGCCTCCTCCGTTTTACGAAAACCTTTACAGTGAACTATCTAAAACTGATCCGAAGTAGAACATGCTCAGTGATCCCTTCAAAAAAAAAATATTGTTCCATAGAAGAGTAGTGACCCAACAATCCAAAATTAAGTTGCCTACTACCTATGAACTTGTTCTGCACATAACACATTGAGAGAGGAAGTGATGTGAGGCCTATTTATCGTCAGAAAGTCACATTAATATTTGTAAGCAGTGCTACCCAAACAAAGACCCTTTTTGGCAGGGAAGAATAGATATGATTACTGCACAGGAGGTTTTTGCCACCAAAATAAACCACATGTCCAGCCAGTAGAGGTGTATGTAACTGTAACTAGTGAAAACCGCATTAGAAGGGCAATGCTCAATCCAAAAGAACCCTCTCCAAAAGGTATGTGTGGCTGCAACATCGCCCAACATTGGTCAGACCATAAACTACATACTAGAAGACATGAATAGCACTGTTAGCATGTTTGGGTGGCTGTTAACTCCCCTCAAACCAGCCTTTGATCAACCAATAGGGAGTTTGCCTTTGAAATTAATGCACAGATAAACATTGGAATTTATCTCACAAACTTGATTTTGGTCCTAAACCATCAGTTTTGTTTTCTTTTTTACTCTTCGAATTATTTTCTCAATAACTTGAATATTGTACAAGTATTATAAATCCACCATAATTCTTTTCTTTTGTTTTTCAATTAACTTGTATATGCGTTCTTTAAGGGTAACTTTCTATTTTTCCAAAATTATTATTTTGTATAAATATTTCAAATTAATAATTTTAAGAAAAATTAAAATATCATATACATGTTATATTTTTACAATGACAACATCAAAAATAAAAATACAGAAACAGATAACATGGTGAAGGTAAAAAAAAAAATTCATATGCTTTTCAGTAATTACACGCCTGACATCAATTTTAAATAAGACTAAACAACCAATCATTTTTACATTTAAAAAAAAAAATTCACATAAAAGTTACCGAACAAAAATAATATCAGTAAACATTAACTTATAAGTAAATTCTTTAGAGAGTCAAGTATATCCAAAATTAAGTCTGCAAAATGTAATCCAACCACACACTATAGCAGTTATGGTCCATAAGTCAATACTATCTTCTAAAAGCTTAAGCAGGCATTACTGAAGGATTGACATGGCTATTCTTGGGGTGATGTATTGGCAGTTCCCTTTGAGCTGCTGTAGACCTTTATTCTACAGTTTTCAGCTTTTCTGATTGCTCTACAGATTTGTACATTCTTCTTATATAGAAAAGAAATTTATACCTTCCCACCCACCAATTCTAAAGTCCATAAAACCGTCATGGTGAGGTCACATAATCTGAAACTAGAAAAGAGGGAAACTTAAGTTTAATGATCAAGGAAAAGCATTGGCAACTGGACAAGAAAACAATCGCAACTTAACAGGCATAATTCCCCCAACCACAAGAAAATATGGAATGTATTGAGAAAATGGACCGTACTGACATTTAGTTGGTCTGCAAGAATTATATTGAGAGTAAGCTGGGAAATTACAGGAGATAAAGAGGAGGAGATTCTCTACAAGAACCAATACTAGCAAGAGAAAAAGTATCAATGAAGCATAGCTTTCCAATCTCTCATTGATTTGGTCCCTAATTTTTAAAAATGGGCATCAATTTAATACTCCAATGCACATTTGAACATCAGTTTAGTCGTCTAATAAATGAAAAAAACAATTGGATGACCAATTTGATGCCTTGTGAATCTTTTGGAGGCCAATTTGAGCATCTACTCTATACTTGCGTAAACCTATCATGCTATAAGTGCTTGAAGCAAAAAATAATTTTTTTATTGCAAATTTAAATATATAAGAATCACCCCAAGAGAAAAAGAAAAAGAATAAACAAGAACAAATTTAAACACTAGTAAGCAGAGACAAAAGGACTCAGGACCTAGACAAAACATTGGGAAAATGTAGGCCCTGTATAACCTAGACATTAGAACCACAACAAGAACTCCAGCCCCACAACATGAGAAAAATACAGGTAAAAATGGTCAGGTCTTTTTAATGGATAGAAAAGAAACATTATTGATAGAGGGAAAAAAAATACAAATAGAGAGGTCAAGATCCTTGAAAAAGGAGGAAAAATGACAAATTCAAACAGTAATAAAGAGTAACAGTAGCCAAACTTTATGGCATACAATACCAAAAAAAAAAAATAAAGAACAAAAGAAAGATGGGTAAATTCCTCAAAACCACAAGTCCACCCAGAGAAGCCAAGCATGAATTGAATATTGAGGCAAAAGTTAAATAACATTAAATACTATCAAAACACTCTTGATGAACTTAAATTGATCCCAAAGGTATCTCCATGAGGTTTTCCTTAGTTTCTTGCGGACATCTGAAAGGACTGATTCCTGTGCATAGTGCCACCAAAATATTTGCCAGCCCTCAAACTTTCTTGCTAGAGGACAATGCCAAGGACGGAAGCGAGCATACCTATATAACATCATAAAAAGAACATTCAGAAAACAAAATATTACACTTTATATATGAAACAATTTCAGAGTTGAAATTATAAGATTTGAGTACAAGTCAAGGTTCAATAAAAATAATAGCTGTCATGCTGATCCTACCAATGCCTTTTTTTCTCCCAACTTAACAACCATGGAAGAGAAAAGAACAAACCAAATTTTAATACATTTCTTTTTTATCAAAAAACATAAAGAACAAACTAAATTACACAAAACATTTACATAATCAAAAGAACTGCAGAAGACAAAAGCAATTGATACAAGATTTTTTCCAATGATTCATCGAAGTATTTAAGCTCAGTCTGATTAGGGTAAGTCTTCCCCAATAAGTGCTAAAATGGCATTTAGCTAGTGTACACACCACAAAAACTGTATAAATGGTGGGACTGCAAGTCTTCCTTCATCAACACTCTTGAATCTTATAATAGACAGGATACACCAACCAATGATTATTTTGAGTTTAAAACCGGGTGTTGTATTTTTTGTATTAAAGTAGAATAACTGAGAAGTCAATGACTGGAAGCATCTTTAACTTCACTGGTCTGTTTTAAACCACTGAAATAGGCAAGTGTAACAGGCTCTTTTAGCAGAGTGGGGAATATCTCTGTTAAAGAGTTTTTCTTTCTTTATTTTGATAGAAAAGGGAAATTTATTAGAAGAGAAGGGAATGTACAAGAGAGGATGAGACATCCTCACATAGATATGAAAGATACAGCTCAGACCTAAAGGGATAAACAATATAACAATGTATGCCAATCACTTTAAATATCAGCCAGAGGAACACTATTAAACACACCATAAAGTGAGCACCAAAGGGAAGCCAAATAAATAATCCTATCCTAAATAAAACCAAAAGAGTTTTTTCAATGTGTCATACAAGATTCTTTTGATAAATAAATTGTTAAAGAAGAATATTAAGATCAAGAGTTCAAGTAATTGCAATAATTATGTTTCCTTAATTAATGCATCTTTCATTTTGTATCAAAAAGGGCCACTGATTTATACATCAAGCAAAGGTTTGTCCCAAAGGAAGTGCTTTAACAGTGCAAACACAATACTAGCATGCCTCCAGCAATCAACTTACTTTTCTCTTAATCTACAAATGCAAACATAGTCCCACACGAGAAACATCTGTTGTAACTGAACCTCATCTAAGGATATAACCTGAAACAAGAGACAATATTAGCATATAAAAGTGATGCAAGATAGGAAAAGAAAAAATATGCAGCATGCACGATTAAATTGGCAAACTCCATAAGAAAGAGTACCAACCAATCCACTCAATTCAGCAGTGATAGAATACTGCGGAGCATTGTCATCAGGCATATGTGATCTGTCAGCCTAGAAGAAAGAACAAAAACTAAACTTAAGTAGGAAGGACAGCTTTTCAAGATACTAATAGTGAATAAAAAGAATAGAGACCTGAAGGTTTGCATTAAAATAATAATCAGAACCCAAACAACTGAGCAGGTGGAAAAAAGGGAATGCAATACACCCCTATAAAGCAATTCAAGGAAATATGCAACAAATACAAAGGGAGGAGGGTTGTAGTGTCATCAATCTATAACTTAACAAGAAATACATAATTTTTTGGGTGTGTACAACAAATATATTCTTGAAATTGAGTAACAGTTACCTTTCAAATAGGGAAGTTACAATTATAAGTATAACTTAAACGACCATAATTAAGATGAAAAATTAATGAGAAATAAGAGTTCCATTATGATGTGCATACCAAACAAAATAAGGTTACCACAAGATGCCAGTATAGAATTATTAATTATAATGTTTCCCTTCAGATCTAGATAGAGAAGTTACAATTATAACTAAAATGACTATAATTAAGATGAAAGATGAAATAAAAAATAAGAGTTCCATTAAGATGTCCATACCAAAAGAATTACAGTTACATCACAAGGTGCTAATATAGAATTATGTTTCTCTTCAGATCTTATATTGCTTGCTGTGCAGGAGTTACTCATCCCATTCATAGTTACCAAGTCGAAACCATGAAACATACTGGAGTAAAATTCCAGTCCTTCGATCTCTACAATTTTATGCTCTTGACCCATCCTCGCCCTTCCATTAGAAGACCTGAAATATTGGAGAATGTATAAGCTAAATCTCAATCAGCACATAAACTAGCATCTTAAACTTATTGTTTCCTCCTTTAAGAAAATTTTAATCAACCACTTGCTTTGATTTGGATATTTTCCCTTACAATCTCCATCAGGGTAGATATAAACTATGAAACAGGACAGGAACAATTCCAACACAACACCATTACCAGTACAGTCAAACTACAGTTGATTTTTGAACTTCAGTGGAGATTGATAGAAACCACAAGAAAGAACAAGAAACAGAAGAAGTGTATGTATTATCCACACTCTTGGACTGATACAAAGGTGGTACCAGCCAAGGTAAAGAGTAAGTAACAGTGTGAAGTAAGCAGAAAAAGAGAAAAGCCCTGCAAGCCCAGTCAATATACTACCTGCCTTTCCTCTCTTCCCCCAATACAAATAACGCCCTACTCATAACAGAATCACATGGTATCCCCTCCATCCACTATTTTACTGCTGACTCAGCAGGTAGTTACACCAGTTCCCCCATTCTCTCTCATCTTCCAGTTCCAACAGCTATAACTAAGGCCCAATTCATAATTATAATTCTCTGTACCTAACAGAAATGCATTACAAAATGCCTAAATGGTGAAAGACTTTTTACTAAGGAACCACTAGTTAAGGAAAATGAGAATGCTAACAATTAAGCACCCACAAAAAGGGGAAAAAAAAATTGTATTTCTTGTACTGCTGGGTTAAGTTAAGACGAAATCAATAAGGTAATCATGCCAATATATTTCAGAGCCCATAAGGACAACCAATCAACCTCTGTTTTACAAATCTAAAAAGATTAAAATAATAAGCAAGATGAAAGTGAGAGAGCATCACCCAGCAACATTTTGTTTCATGGTCAGCTTAGAAAATTTCAAACCAAACATTACATGCCCCTGGAAAGTCATAGTAAAAAAAATGTCAATTGGAGCTAGTCCTTGAAAATTCAAATCCGTTGATTTTAATTCAAGCTCATAACCACCAATTTGAAGAATAAAAATGTATGACATGAAGATAAATTTACCATATCATTCTGCACGTCACTGTACACAACATGAAAATTCCGAATGTCCACTTGAATGCTGTCAAGAATCTGACAAAGAAGGATAAAGCATCAGGTATTATATAGTATCATAAATTCTGATAAAGCATCAGACTTTTCTCTTCTTCATTTCTTTAATCATTTTAATTCAAGAGCCAGAAAACAGGTTAAAATAAGAAAGAAAATGATTAAACAGTGTGTATACATCCATGCGCATTACAAATACCCCATTACTCGACCCTGTGGAAACTGAAACAATCTTATCCACCACAATTATAACAAGTAAACTTTTACCATCTAAGAACCATTCCTAGTCCAGCAACTAACCACATAAGGGTATGTTCGGTTCCTGTCTACATTTTCTATTTTTACTTCATATGTATTCTATTTTTAGGATTTTGTGAAGAAAATAGTGAAAACATGAAATGAAAATAGAAAATAACAATTCACTGTTTTCCATTATTTCATTCACAAAGTCTATTTGACCAGGTGGCCAAGAGTTTTGATTCTTTCGGCCTCCATTAGCCTTTATCAAGTTTCAACACAAGCTATGACTAACATGATTGGATTGACATGAAGAAACGAACTTAAGCAGAAACAAACAATAATATCTATGTAAAATAATCCTACCTTTGCAGTGACGTGAGAAGTGAATGATTGCCCAGCATTGCTACCTGCAGAAGATAAGCTATTAATAAAGGCCAAATTTACAAATATTTCAATCAAACAGCAAATAAGATTATTTCAAACAGCACAAATGACATACTACAGAAGTGCAGGACCCTCCCCGCTTTGTCCCCAAACATGAGTATAATGTGTGGTTTTAGATTTCGCATTGGATGTCATCTTTATTATATTGTTTTGAGAAGATCTCTTTCAACGGGCTTTTCCAGATTTTTGGAGAGTACTACCCTATGGATTGACATCATTTTCTCCTCACAAAATTCAGATATTTTGGCTCCCATAAAGAAGCAAAGATCTTGTGGCAGACATCATTCTTTTTTTTGCAGCTGTGCATTTGGCTGGAAAAGATTGCTACAACTTTGAATGGTTCCTTCTTTGGGATAAGATTACTTTTTGGGCATCCCTTTGGTGCTATAGCCTTGGCCTGTTTAATGTTGTTTCTTCACAGACCTACAAAGGGATCACCATGCTTTGTTGCATGGATTATCCACATGGGATTCAGTAGTTAACTTTGCTGTCTATGTAAGGATGCCTTATCCTCTTTTATAATCTTCTGTCCTAATAAAATTTCTTTTTCCAATTAAAAAAAAAAAACAGCATTCCAGTCCCACCCTCTACTAGGTTGACCAGCGCACAAAATTAGCACAGATCAAAAGCTCAAAATGTGTTCTAGTGAGAGAATATTATTTTCTCATAAATTTCATTTGAAAAAAGAAAGAAGAGCAAAACCAGAGCAGAACAATATATAGCATGTAAACAATGCAACAAACTAAACAAATGTTCTTTTTTCTACAATTAATCATTGTTTTATAGCATAAAAGCAGAATGAAAAATGAAAAACAAATTATATCTGTGGAGAATAATAGTCCCCTCTAGTGAAGGTAACTGATGAGACAAAGTAAACCAATCTTTTATCTTTTATATTTTTTCAAAAACTAGGAATAAACATATTGGAGAGAAACATGAGGTAGTACTAATTGCGGAAAAGATGGTAAAATCCTGCTGTTGATGGTTCAGTCATGTGATGAGAAAACTAATAGAAACCCAGTAAGAGGAGAAGATTGAATAAGGTAGTCCAATACGTATGGAAATAGGACAACCAAGAAGAACTATGGACGAGATCATTAAAAGGGAATTAAAGTTTAATGGCTTGTCTATGACATGGTTTATGAGGATACAATGGCATGTTTAATGGCTTGCCTAACCTAGTGTGAAAAGGCTTAATTGTTGTTGAATCATTGTTTAATATAGGAACAATGGACAAATAAAATTGTCAATAAACAACAAAGCTTTCCAGCCCACATTTCTTCTTTGAGGACATATGAATTAATAATTGTTCATCCATCACTTACATTGAAGATGAGTAGGGTTAGTTTTAGGAGGAAAAAATATATTACTAGATAAGAAAGGGAAAATATGACAGAGGATAGTAAATTATTGAAGTGACAAACAAAGACGAAATCAAGTTGAAGAAGATAAAATTTAAGAGGAAAGGTGAGAAGTGAGAGAAAACCTCAGAATGAAATTTTGAGGATTGAGTGTGAATGATGGAATCTATAATATCTTTTATCTTGTGATACAAGTATAAATAGATAACCTGTTCAGGTTTCAGATCTAACCACTTCACTACCTACTTTACCAATCCCAACCGAATTTGATCTAGTCTAGGAAGCAACAAATAACAAGAAACAAAAAAAAATTGGAGTCCACAGAATAAAACATTTGAACAAGGAACGGAAAAAGGAATAACTACACTTTCCCAAAATCCCTCTAGCAAAACCCCCCAGCATAACACTTACAACAAAGCAAAAACTAAAACAAAATAAATACAAAAATAATTATCCTATTCTCCTTTATAGATGAGTAGGAGGAGACTAGAGATAAGGGTTGCAAAGGTATTATGTCAAAGGATAATTTGAAATGTCAAAGGAATGGAGCTTGAACATTTTGAGAACCTAAGTATAGACAACAGGAGATCTTACAAGACATTGAGTTCTCTCACATGTTAGAATTGGAGAGGAATCAGAAGGCACAAAAGGAAATGACATCAAGGTTAAGGAAAGGAATGAACATGAAAATCTTTTTATACAATAACAAATTTATTAATGATGAGAAAGAAAGAAACCAGTTGCAGACAGAAATCAAGGATTGAATAGGTCAAGCCATCAAGGAAGCGTAGCTACTGGAAGAAGGAGAAGAAGCTTTATCAAGGAGTCACAGCATAAGGATGCGAATGGTATGGCAGAAGAGTAAAACAGATTTTTACATCTTCAATACAAAGGTAAATCCATCTTGAAGCCTTGATTCCCCGTCTCTACTCTACTCTCTAATGTCGAAATTCAAGGTTTCCTAAAATCAAAGCCCTATTTGGAGTTTGATAAGGAAAATCTCGGGACCCCATGTTTCCCTTTTGCCTTTTTTTCCCAAAGGAATGACTACGAAAATTGGGAACATAATGCCCAATGTAGCACTTCAACATGAAGACAAATGGCTTACCACACACACGTCTGGACAATTTTTCCAACTCTGCTGCAGCCAGCTTAGCCTTTTTGCCAGCGAACTCTCTTTTTCAACAGCATCAGCACTCCACTATCACAACAAAATTGAATTGCTAGTAAACTATAATATTTATTTTACATAACAAAATAGTTCAGGTGTAAATGTATGACTTAGTATCTAAAATTTCTTTGTTCGCTGTTATTCTCATTAATTAATTATTCAACTGACACAAATGGTTGTTACAAATCATCTGATATAGGTTGTCAAACCTTATAAAACAGATGGTTGTAGACAGAGTGATAGAATTAATAAGAAGTACCTCTTGATCACCTCGCTGGGATGCAGAAATAAAGACATCCTCTAAAATTATTATAATGGGGTCCCAAGGCTTCTTCCATGGAATTTTTATGCTTAACCTCCCAACTCGACCTAGCCAACAATTTCAAGCTTCATTAGAAACGAGAAAATAGGAGCACCTTCGCACATGCATTGTACCATCCATGCACTTTATAAATCAACTAATTCATCGGGAAAGAGGAGGAAAAAGGAAAAAGGTACAGTATAATTATAAATTGAAGAACTCAATTAAACTTTTATAGAAGGATAAGATTACTGTACCTTGCTTTAGTGCAAATGGAAGCTGGAGATAATCAAATGCTTCGAGTATCAGCTCTACATTCTCTAATAGTACCTCCTCTATACGACAATAAACATTTAACTCTAAAATCAGTTCACTGACAACCCACATTTAAACTAAACTCTCTCTAGAGAGAGAGAGAGAGAGAATTTTATTGTGATCCTTATCAAGATATGATTAATAAGGATTGCAATGAAATAGCCAAGTGGGAGAACAACATGTGTATAGTCAAAGTGCACAGGCAATTATTGGGAAGAAGTGAACAAACTCTCATACCTACAGAAATTCAATTATTCATGAAATTGACAAAACTATAAAAAAATTAAAAATTAAGAAAAAGAAAGAGTTGCATATAGTAAACTTTACATTTGCAAGCATGTGGTAGACTGCCGGGGTAGATTGTGAAAAAAAAAATCAGTTCACAAACTAATAAAATGAACTTGAGTAAACATCCATTTCCATTCAGATCCTTCATGATACACGTATGGGTTAGATCCTCCAATAATAATAGGTAAGTACATCAGAATGGCCCTTCAATACCAATTTTTGACATCTAAGTGGTCCTTTAATGTCCCTTTTTTGTCATAAAAATGGACATTTTAAAATTTGACACTGGAGGGCCATTTTGATGCATCTATTATGAGGGACCATATTGATGATGCTTGTATATTTAGAAGACCAAAATGAGTGTTTACTCAAATGAACTTTTGCAAGAATAAGGGGCAGCAGGAAGGGCATCAGTATAAACTACAGTGTGAATGAATGTCGAAGCTCAATTACAAGCAAAAGGTAACAAGAGTTATGATTAAAAGTTTAAAGCCACAATTTAGATCTTAATGAGCTGTATCACTGGAATAAAATCAGCCCAAACACTGCAAGGAGGGGAATTGAACCCATAAACAAAAATTCCTGCCATATTTTCATGCTCCAAGAAGATAAGCATTAGGACATTAAACAACATAACTACTGAAGAAGCACTACTAGTGTATCACGCACCAAGTCTAATCTTCAGCTGCTCTTTCTGGATATCTTTGAAATATCGACCTAGGTAACCCAGAAGCAACTGATGAACCAGTCCTTCAAACATTGCTGAAGTATTATATTCGCAGACACAGCACCAATAATTTCATTGTTCTACATAAATTAATTACAAGCATGTTAGTGAAATCAAACAAAAAATTAAATCTAAGCCCGCCCTCACCAAGAAAAAAGTAAAAGTGAAAACGAAATAAAGGGAAAAAAATTCTAGTAACAATTAACCCCTCAATTGGTTAGAGGTGTTCAGAAAGTAGTGAATAAGTAACCCACTCATTTTCTTAAGTGGTGAATATTTTATTGAAATAAAAATATTAACAACTTGGTGCTTGTTTGGTTTGCCAATTGGTAAGCCCAAAAGTACTTTTAGTCACCCTAAAATGAGAATGAGAGGTTTTAAACATGTTTGGGTACTCAATTGGCAAGATGAAAATTACTTTTAAGGTGGTGAAAAATAATTTTGGTGGAAGGAGATCAAACTTACTTTCCATTCTCATTCTAATAGAATGAAATCTACTTTTACACATCTACTCTCATTATCCAAGTTTTTACTCTCTTCCAACTACCTCTCTTTCACTTTTTGGTAATTATCTTTCTAAAAGTGATTTTGTTTTATTCCGTCCAAACAAAAATCATTCTCTTGAGCTTATTTCTAAAATATCAAAATCAAACACAAATCAATTCTTTTCAACTTAATTCTTCCAAACGTAAGTCCTTTCAACTTAATTCTTTCAAAAATACTTCTAACAAAAGACGAACCAAATGGGCCCTCGATTTGGGTAAGATTTGGCAGCTTGCATCTATTTGGTGCAATGCAGGCAGCCTTTTCAAAGGGGTTTTTCTAAATGATGTGTCGATGAATTGAAAAACTTTCTTATTTCCTCTCTTTTTTATTCTTCTTTATTATTTAGAAGGATTACTTATCCTCCTCACTTTCTTTAATTCTTTCACGTGTCTTAAAAAAATTGAAAAAATCATTTTCAAGGATTCATTTCTTGTAGCTTTACCAAAAAAATCCCCTGCCTCCAATAAAAAAGGAAGTCAAAACCTAACTCTTCCAATAACCCAATTCAAGCCTCCTAACCCCATACAACGTATTTGAATCCCCTTCTCATGCACCTAATTTCATTATAAACCACCATGTGTGAGTGTAACTGTGATATCAGCTATTTCATCCTTTCTAATCAAAATTCCACCACCAGACATTCATTCCGCTTAAGGTTTATAAGAATGATTACTGTATATCCTCTGTTACGCTCCTTTTACAAAACCTCACAGACTCAATCCAAAAAATTTACACACGGAAAAAACACAGCATAATCACTCATGCAAAATAACTAAACCCAAAACCACTGTGAAAACACACACACATACACATGAAGACAACACTCCGCTGGTTCATACCTCCAATACTATGCAGACATTTCCACGGTCAGCTACAGTTCACAACCTCACTACACTGTGCTATCACCTCAAACTACTTCCACGCACCGTGAACTACTTAGACTAAGCTTGAAACACCAAAATCAGCCCAATTATAAAACTAAACAACTTCAGATTACAACGGAAACGAAAGAGAGCGGCAACCAACAGGGTAAATCGCACAAGCTCGCGCAACAACAACGACACGAAGCAATCCAAACGAGAAAAAAAATCGAGTAACCGTCGGAAACTCACCTGAATGATGCGGCGGCGAGAGAGGAATCGGTCGGAGGAAGAACTACCCTCCGGCGCCGTTGCGCAACAGCGCTGCAACGGTTACGGTTGAGGAAGAGCGTTAGGGTTTGAACGGAACGGAATCTGGGATGTTATGTGATGCTATATAGTGATAGTGATTGGACTGGGGCTTTGATCATTGACGGAGCAAGTGCAGAAGAGAGCGAAGCGAGAGCTACAACGAGTTTCGCTAATGCTTTCGAATGGAATGGTAATTGAGGAGAATGTGTTTATATATATATATGTCAAGTTTTTTTGGAGTGACACGTGTGCTTCTCGACAAGCACGTTGTAAAAATTTGGTTGGTGGAAAGGTCTGACTTCTCTCTAACCATATTTTTCTCCCTTCATTGTCCCACAACCAAACAAAGAGTCTATTAGCAATTGGTCAGTCCCATTCATGGAAAAAGTATATTAGCAATTTAGCACGTTAGTTGCAGCGAATTCGAAGCCTAAGCGAGTAATGCAGTTCGAATTGGAAAAATAAAAATCGGTGGAAATCAAAAGCGAAACAAAAAATCCCAAATCGAATATTGAGATCTATGATGAGACCTGCCTAGCTAGCTGGGATGGTTGAAGGAAGCAGAGTAAGATGTTAATGGCAGCGTAACAATGTAAGAGAAGTCGCGAAATCAAAGAGAGAACTTGTAATTGGAGTTGAATCTTAGTAGTTAGGGTTCATCAGAGGGAGACAATTTGGGGATGAGGGTTTATCAAATGCCCAAGGAGAGTGTTTCATATTTGAGGGTGAATGGAGAAGCTAGAAAGGAGTCATGCGTCACGCGTTCAGCTACTTTTTTAATTTTTAAGATGGCCAATCTATGCACAAGAGAACTGAACCCACTATTTTAATGGGTTCAATGGACCATGGGCTTATTAAGTTTCCTTAATTATGGATTGAAATTTTACTAGGGTTGAAATAATGGGTTTGAAGGCTAGCTCAGGAGCCTAGGGCCACTTTGACAGCCCTATTTAAAAAGCATGCAATTGTTGGGAGCTTGGACAAGCAAATAATTTGAAAAAACCATCAACTCTTTTATTTTCTTTCTAACATTTCCATATCTCTCATGTCTTTTTGAATTGTACTATAAAAGAGTAATCCTTCCTCTCAAAAATTCAAATTTATGTTTGGTTGCTCAAAACATGAGTCATAATGATTTTTGAAGTTACATTTTTCTTCAACTAAATTGAAGTAGGCAATTCTTAAATGATATTGTTCTCCCTATTTTTTATCTCCTTCATCATTTCAATCTTTGCTTACAATAAAGCTTGAGGGTTGAAACTCAAATCATAATTTCATAATTCCTAAATATCATGTATCTATGTCCAAAGAAAAGGATTCAAAAACAATAACACAGCCCAAGCTACTAAAGAAAAACTATTGTTCATGAAGAAAATGAAAGCACTTAAGGTATAATAACAAAATGGTAGGTAAATAGATTTAAGAGAGCGTTTGGTTACTATCTTAAGACATAAATACACGTACAGTGGAGACCGAGACATAAAAAATATTGTCCATGTATTGTGTTTGATTGACGGGGCAGGAGATACAGTTCCGCTTGGTGGCCATTGACCGGGTTGACTGGGTGCGTTGACCAGGAGCAGGCGGAGTTGACCAACGGTGGGCTGACCACTGGCGGGCCGTCGTGCTTGTGGTTGGCCGACATTGACCCGATGGCTAGACCACCACCTAGGTTACTGCCTAAGGGTTAAATTTCCGTCTTCTGTCTGCCTCCACTTGCCCCATTTTTGAAGGACAAATACATAAAATTTTTGTCTCTAGGACAGAAATTTTTCAATCCCCATACTCTCCTCCCCACCAAACATCATATAGGACAAACTGTCCATGTATTTGTGTCCCAAGACACAAATCAAACACGCCTAAGAGATGGAACAATTATACACAATTTATTATACAATGAATAATAAGAACACCATTTGTCAAATACAACAATTGAAGTGTATGAATCCAACATTCAAAAAGGAGACAAAGACATATAGGATAAAAATGTGTTCTTATTTAGGATAAAAATGGGTTTAAAGAAGGGGCAGCATCAAAAAACTTAAAATTGTTTTCGTACTAGGATAAATTTTAAGCCAATTTCTATACTTTCAAAAAGAAAGACGCTTAAGACATATTTCTAGGACGGAAATTTATAATATTTTTTCAAGAATATCCTTTTAAACATTTCATATTCAATCTTTATCCTTTTCACTTTTCAATTTTTCATCAAGTTATAACTTAATTTTTTTCATCAATTATTATATTTATTACAGCACCACTAAATAGTTCTGTCACCATCTCCAGGATCGTCTCTTCTATACTATCTCACTGTCTCCATCCTTTCCGTCCCAAGAAAGTTACTAAACACAACCTAAGAGAATGTGAAAATCAAAATGTCAACTGTAATAATATAAGTGAGACTTACTAGTCGAAATACACCTTGCATGCTCTAAGGTAGCGTTTGTTTCGTCTCTAAGATAAAATTACAAAGACACTAGAGACACAAACCTTTTTGGTGGTGGAGACAAAAACAGAGGACAGAAAAATACAAAATTTATGTACCTCCAAAATGTAGGGGATATGGACAGGATACAAAAAGAAATTTAATATTTTTGTCTTCCAATAATATCCCTATATATAATTATTATTTATGTCTCCGTCTCCACTATCTACATTGTTCTTGTCCCTATATTTGTTCCAAAACAGGAAACAACACTACCTAACAGCACATTTGATGTGTGGATGTGATTTGTGAAATCTTTTAACATTTATAGGATTATGAACTTGAAAATACATCATCCTCATGTTTGGTTTGCAATTAAAAAATATATATTTTTAGACAAGTTATTTGTAGTGAAAAAATGTCCAAATTTTATTCCCGTTCTCCTCATGAGAATGTTGGATTTCACTACAAAATGAATGCTTTTGAAAATGAAAAAAACTAAATTAACTCATTCACGCTAAATCTTGACCATCCCAACTGCGGATCACCGTAACTACTAACCACCATCGAACTACCTTCACCCATTGTCAAAGCCATTTTGTGATGAGTATTTTGAGAAAAATATACCCTATCCTTTTTGCTAATAATAACTTTGAGGAGGATAGCATTTCAAACAATGAAGAATCATTCAGAAAACCACGAACTCCTTCAGAGGATTGAATGAAAGTAATATTAGTGACATTAGTGAGTGATTGGGTATCAATTTAAGAAAAGAAACGACGGTGCAAGCACACTACACCGAAAAGTATGGTAAAAATAATTGATGGTTTAAACAGACTACAACTTGAATCTTACCTGAAAAAAAAAAGACTCCAATAGAGACATAATTTTTTTCATTATCATGAGACATTAGCTAATAATGAGAAAATAATGGAGGATGATACTTATGTTTTGCATATTTTAGGGTGTGTTTGGTAGAAAGATAAAAGTGAGGTAAAATTTAAATGGTAAAATTGATATATTGATAGAGTTGAACATTTTTACATAGTTATTCAATTATATATTATCAGTTAGCCTAACAAGCTTGACTTTGACCTCACTATTTCAAAAGCTATATATATGCAAGGATGTAAGTGAAAATATCGACCCAATGAATCTAAATCAATTTGATTAAATTTATTTGGTTAAGATCGGGTATTATGTGAATCGATTTGGATTCGATTATAATAGATTACACATTGGTTAAATCATTGGATTTCCATCCCCAACGCATGACCTGATCCGAACCAACTCAAATTTAGGATTTATGGACAAATAATATGAAATGTATTATTTAATTTTTTTGAATTTGGAATTGTTGTGATATTAGAATTGGTTTTTTTTTTTTGTACTATGTTATGATATTCAAAAACTTCAAGTTTAAATGTTGTTATATTAGAATTGTGCTATTTGGGTATAACTATGTTCTAGGCTTTTAGCCCCTTTATTAAAATAGCATATTAGCAAATAAAAATTTATTTATATAAAATTTGAAGTTTTATGGTATTTTTAATTATTTTCTTTAGACAAAAATTGAAAAGAAGAAACAAATAAACCCAAATCTGAACCAACCAAATTCAATCATATTGGTTTAGTTCAGATTTTGCAAAAAATATTATAAATCTGAACCAATTAAAATTGATCGATCATATTTATTTTTCTCTCAAATCTAATCCGTATCAACCTCTTTACACCCTTATATACATAAAAGAGTTTGATTGGATAATAAATTTATCTCATAAATACATTTAAATTAAATCTAATTCCTTATGAAAAATTGCATAAAATTAGATTTCATCTAACTAAAAATCCTTGGATAGAAATTATTTTCAAATAAGAAAAAAAATCAAAGTTTAATATATATATATATATAATTGGAGTAAAATTTCCCCTTTTTTGCCAAACGCAGCCTTGGAAATTCAATCCCCCGTCTCTTTCCATACGAAAGCTGTGTTCTTAACATTTTCCTAACATTTAGAGTAACGTTATTTTGACTCACACTTTGTAATACCATGTCGACATATTCACATCTATCATTGAATAAGGTAAGTCCAAACTAAATGGGGTCTACATTCAATTTAATGGTGAATGTGAGTGTGTCGACATGGTATCCATAAAGTGTGAGTCAAAATAATATTACTCTAACATTTATTGTCTGTTCACCATCGCCCGTCTTTGTACCAAAAAAAAATTAAAACCTCAAATCAATCCCTTAGATTTATAATTGAGGATAAATTAGTCTCATAGATTTAGAAAATCACATATCAGTCCCTCAAATTTTATAAAAGGGACAAGTTAGTCCCTCCATCAAATTGTTGTCTGAACTATTAACAAAAATATTTATGTATTCTGTTAATTTACTTACGTGAACTGTTAATTTTCACAGTAGGCATAACTTGCCTCATTTATCTTCTGTAGAATAAATATCAACTTAAATTCAAAATCTTTCTTCTATGGTGAGATAGTAGATGAAAAAAATCTCTAAATGATTTCATTTAGAGAGTAAGTAGTTATGATCCACCATGAAAGTTAACGGTACATGTAAAGAAATTAACAGTACATATAAGTAAGTTAACATGACACAACTTATATGACAATTTTAGAGAGATCCCTTTTATAAAAGTTGAGGGACTAATATAAGATTTTCTAAATTTGATAGACTAATTTATCCGATTATAAACCTAACGACGGATTTGGGGCTTTAGTAAAAAAACACAAAAACAAAAAAGTGCTCACAATCCAAACCCAAGAGCATAGAATAGCCAGAGCCCAAAGGCAAATCTCTTGCCTTTTCACGCTGATCATCGTAGGAAAAAAAAAGGTGTCGTACAAACCAACTTACTCTAGACCCCAATTTGGTACTTCAAATCGTAAAGGTTCGTTTTTTAACTTTAGTTTATGAACCTCTTTTTGCAATGTAGCATATCTTCTATTTGTCTATCTATTTATTTATTTATTTTTGTGTAAGAATTAGCTTTTTCGTCGTTGCCGGATGATATTTTTTTTCGTGCATCCTTTTTATGCAGAATTGTTTGATGGTATATGAGAAAAGGAAATAGTGCTTTGTTGTTTTTTTTAATCAAGGGGTATGTGACCCTATGGTTTGGGCAAAACGAAATTCATTCATTTCAATATTCGAGTATTACCCTTTTAAAGTTCGAATTCACTATATGTTGGTGAAATCTGTTCATGAGAATATGTAATATGAGTTTGGAAGTGGGTCTTCCTTTTTCATGATTTGGTGCACTTGCCTTGTGCTAATTCAGCTGAATGCATTTGGAGGGCCTTAGGAAGCTATTTTTTTATGTCACAAGAGGTTGTGTCTTACGAGGTTTGTTTAATGTGCATTTTGTTAGGTTGTTGTCTCCATTTTGATTGATGTTTGTTTTGATCATTTTATAGGCTTATATTGCGCATGTTTTATGTTGTTTTTCAAAGTGTGAAGATGGTTATATTATTTCAGTCTTTACGAAAATTAGAACTTTTGTCCATCATCTTAACAATGCTATGTTCCCTTTGAAAAGAAAAAAGAAATGTATCTGCTTCAATATTTGAGCTGAAAATAATTTCTTTTGGTTGCTGAATATTTGTTTGTAGTTGAATATACAGTAGTGTTTCAAACATAGTTGCAACATGCATGTTGACCTGAAATGGTGAGGAGGAATATCAGGCGTTGGGGTCAGTGTGAACTGTGAAGGTCCCTTGTGAATTCATAACTTCATTCATTGGTCAGTTGATCACTGCATGCTTGCTATCATGAACAAGTATGTGATTTGTAGATTGATCTTTTTATACTTTTTGAGGTGAATGTGTTGGGGGGCCGAGTTCAAGCTAAGAATATGATTTGTTCTGAGTTTGTCTATTGAGCCTTTGTGTGTTAGCTAGATGTAGGTACTGCATGTGAATTCACTTCCTTTTGGCGTAAATGTGATGGACACTTTTTATTATCTCTCTTTTCTTTTTCTATTTACTTTTTTCATCTTCTTTTATGCCTATAGCATCAAATCACTTTCCATTATGCATTTTTGGTCAATATCCATTAATTTTGTTCTTTGATATTTGATTTGTAGGTAGGTAAGATGCTTTCTTTTAAAACTGGACTTGAAATGGGAAAAATGTAGGAAACATGGTTTCTTGTCCGGGTTGTTTTTGATGAACAATGTATGGATTGATGATGCCCTTCATAGATATACTCTCTTCGAGTAGTATATGTGATTACTTTGTATGAAATGGGTGATACCTTAATAAGTTATGAGTTGAGGTGATCATTGCTCTTTAATCTTCGTATATTTACATTTCACTTGTGGAATGTAAGAATAACATATGGAGCGCCCCTTGGATGTATATATACTAGAATGTTTAACTATTGTTGGTTAGATTATCTAATGATGCTTTTTGTTCTTTTTTGTGTTTTCATTTAGTAATTCGTGCATGTTCAGTTCTGATTTTTGCTTAATAACATTAATCAGTTGGTGTTATAATTTGCAGGTTCTTGTATTTATCCTTTTCAAAAACTTTTTTGACATTAGTGTCTTAAATCGTAAACAAGACTAGTTCAATTTTGCCAATCATGGATAGACGACGCATGACTGCCACCAGGCTAGTTGCCTTGTCTTCCCCTTCCGTCACTGCCACCACCACTACCACTATAACCATTGAAAACTCTGAACCATCATCCTCTTCCTCTCAGCAAAAACAACAGCAACCAGTAGTCCTTTTCCTCCCCCTAAATGGCAAGAAGAAGGTCTCTTGGAAAGAGGGCACGGTAGACAATGAGTTTATGCAGAAGAAAAGCTCCAAGAAGTGTTGTATCTTTCATAAAGAGAAGCCATTTGTGAGGATGACAGTGATGAAGATGACAATCCAGATCACCCTAATAAACATGGCCATGATCACAATGACGGTGGGTGTTGTTCTAAGAATAATAATGAAGCCAGTCCAAGCCATTAAGGTTTTGATCAATCAAAGCAGTGATGGATGAAAGGATAAAGAGAGGCATATTTTTTGTAATTGTATACTATTTCTAGCAGTGGTTGAAGCTAAGTTGATTGATCTGTGGAATTATAGAATTTTTGCTTGGAAGGAAAGTGTCATGGCATTGAAATGGCAGCAATGCTTTCGTTTATAATTTTTGCTTCAAAAGTTTACTATTGATCACAGCTCAAGTCTATTGAACTGGAACATCAGACTATATTGTCGAGTCTTTTTGACAGCAAGTTGTAAGATCTTCCTTTGTTCTATATGCTTACGTTTTCTGTGATTTAAAGATGGTTTTTATTTGCTAATTGTTGTTTGCTTTTTCTATTTCTTTTCTTGCTTTTGATGAACCCAATGTTTTATTGCCTTGGACTTTTATTGATGGTGCCATTATAATCTTGGACTTTTTCTGTCTTGGTCAAATGTAGTGCTGGGCTAAACGATTCCGTAGATTTGTTCATCGAAATTAAAAAACAAACGATTCCATAGACAAATTGTATAGATGGTGAATGCTATGGTGTTGATGCCAATTGATGCCTATGGTGTTGATGGCTCATTCTTCAATAGTGAGATGACATGTGGTGTTGTGGGCCGGGTGGTGTTGAATGTTGACTTTGGGCATTGGCCTTTAACAAGTGGTTAATTAGTTTGGTGATAGTGTTTAGTAACAATAATATTTTCTCAGCAAAATAATAGAGTCTAGAGAGAATTAATTGTGTTTATTACAATTAAAATAAATGAATTTACTTTTAAATTTTTTTAAAATTATCTGCCAAACGTACCCCTATTTTCCTCTCTCTCTCTCTCTCTCTCTCTGCATCCACGCACCTCCACTGGGATCAACAGCACCAGCACTCACATCCATATAGGAGGGAACAAAACCCCAAATGTTGCCAGATAGCACACTAAGTGTTGGTACTGGTGTCTTCAATGAAGGAGATGGTTGAATTCACGATAGGGATTATTCGTTTCACCAAAACACCAAGGGTTTGTTTAAATTTCCCATCCAACGACCTTCATCGAATTCACCGACACGCTCCCAGCAAAACCCCACATTGCTTCCTTCTCCGTCGAGTTGATGATTGCAATCGTCGCGCGAGCCCAGCAATCACGCACGACTCCACCCTTCATCGCGTCACCAACATCTTAGCCCCAACTGCGCTGCCCCGTCTCGTCGACGCCGCGCGTATCGTCGAGCCGTTTCCCTTGCTATGCTGCTGGCGATGTCCCAAATTATATTCAGAAATAGATTTAATCACAGTGGTTAATGTTATGAGATTGGGTTAGTGTGTTTCCTTACACTAAAGTAAAGCTGCCACATGTCATCCCCACATCATAGGTTTTTCCAACAATTTTATTTCTTTTTAATTCAGGTTTATTTCAAACATCATGTACATGTGATAATATATGCACATTGCACAATCTTAACTATTCAAATTTAATAGTATGATAGGATGTGTTTTTTACATAGCTTTACAACTTTAGGGAGTTGATCATTTTGATTGGTATGACACTAAACTGAAGGGTGCCCAAAACTTTTAGGATTTTGTAGTTCAGCCTCCACATATATAATACCGACAATTTGATTTGATGATATTTAATTTGGAAACAACCATGACCGTCACAGCAGTTCGGTTTTCCTTTCCACAGGCAGAAACCTCAACATGCACAGCTTTCTCTTGATGGCAGATGGCTACAGAAGATGTACCAGATTCCACCAACAAACCTGTTTTGTTGGTGGTCAGCATCTATTTCTGCATAAGTAATGGCATTTGGACATACTTGTTAAGTATGTCAATCGACACACCGAAGATTGGACATATAAAATACACAGAATTCACGTTGATTCATGAAAAATTGGAAAATTATATTAGTAAGTGACAATACTATTTTCAAAATAAACATTCATATGCAAATGACTGCATATTTTACTTATATAAGTGGGAAATTAGGAATTCAATGTGCAATCAACGCCATAAATCACCATAAATTTCTACTATTTACATGTGAAGTCCTCTGTGTTAATTGAAATGCTTTAAAACAAAAATGTTATTTAAACATCTAAGAGTGGGTGTTGATTTGGATACCTATCCTATCACCATAAGATTAGATAGTGATCCCAACTTACCTCATTTATTCGTTTCATCCAATGGTGCTAAAAATACCCATTTTTGTATGTTCAAATAACATTATTGCTTTTAAAATATGTACAAATATCATTATTCATTTTTGCATTAACCTTGCAAACTCCTTATACGCCTCATTTCATGCAAGAAAATCCAACCCTTGAAAACATAATTAATCAGAGTCTGAGATTTATCCTCTCAGACATCCTCATGATATATGAAAATATCCTATCACCACCAATGTCTGAACCAGTGGCTCCAGCAGCAACTCTTAAAATATCTTCAACCAAGGCAACATTTCCCATAATGTTGTTGGCATGTGCTCCTCTCTCTAGGCCTCTCCCATCAAAAAGGTGACCAGTTTGTTTGTGCCTATATTCTCTTATATATGTGGCCATCCCTGATGGATTGAACCGCATTCTTTCGCGCCACCCTTTGGCGCACGTGAACCCTGCACTCACAACCGGCACACTCTCATCACCATCCACAGAGTAGACACCATTTTGCAAGCAACTACCATCTTCTCCATCTGCTGAACTATCAATTTGTAAAGGAATGCTCTTGGTCTTCTCAGAAGGGTCAAGTTGTAAACATATGATCTCTCAGTTGGAATTCCAACACCATATAGACAGTATATTTCCATATCTGGAGCATCAGGTAGTCTGAATCAGAAGTTCAAATTTATGTGTTAAACCAATAAATGAAATGGAAAGAATAAAAAGTAGCATAAGTGTCTCAGAACTTCCTAGGCATGATACTTATCTTCATTTGGTCTAATTTTGATGCTCAATTTGGGTGATAAGAATCGTATAACGGTGGTCTTTTCTGGAATTGTGACAAATATGTATGAAAGTGATTTTTAACTTAAGATGTTCCACGTGAGGCACTTATGAATAACTATGATAAGTTGTATAGGAAAAATACTAGTCAAAAGGATTTCATGAATCTACGTACTCACTGATTCTCAAGTGGATTGGACCAGTATTTGTAATGAGCAAATTTTTGATCATCTAAATTCTCAGCTATCCCATGAGAGAAGTGAGCTTCAGCACGCTTCATCATTTTTGGAGCCACAAGATTAAGTAGATCAAAAACAGTTTTGTCGTGTAAACCTTTTCTTTAGCTACTTTTTGGATGCTTTCTCTGCTCATCTCATCATATTCAGTCCACACATCCTCACATGATGAGTTAAAATTACCGGAATTTGTTTTCTGTGGAATTTCCTGTCCATGGTTAAAAGCATGACTCATTATTGTTTAAAATACGTAATCACACTGACTGAAAAAGAAAAGTGGTAGATCAATGTAAAAATTGAAATAATTATATATAATGAGGAACTACAAAGTTCTGTTCTTTCATACCAGCCTAACTAAGCACTAGAAATGGAGCAAGTTCTCTTTTATGCCTGCTCTTCCTATAAAAGACAAAGTGGAACTATGTTCAGAGTTAAAAGAAAAAAAAAAAGCAGGTAACTGCAGTACCTCTTAATCAAGTGTAGTAAGGAGTGAAGCAGGTAACTGTGAGATTGCCTTGCCGAAAGAGATTATTCTTCCATACTTCATAGACTTCTGCATATCACTGATGTTATAAGTGTTGTCACTTACAAAGTGCTTCACGTGTCTCTTGTTTATCAAAGTTATTCCCTTCTTCAGGAGACCAATCCAAGTCACCCCAGATGGTTTCACCACCTTTTGGCATCAATGAAATGATTGAATCCCAAGTTCTACATACCCGCATGACATGCTCGAGCGTTTGAAGAGTCAAAATTTATAAACCCAGACACCACAGCTCTCTGAAAATTGGAGAGTTATGCCATTGTCTGCCATTCAAATAATGATTGGTACAAATCATAACGGACAGTGTGGCCATCATTCTGTTGGTTCAAGCATATTTTGACATATTACAGCTCTAGTTTTTAGTTGTTTAAGTCATACAACTGAATTTTCAGATTCAAATGATCTATCTAGGTTCTCTTTTCCCTTTGATTTCGAGAAACATACAAGAGGTGGAATTGCCCCTGAATTAGACAACATCAATCCACAAATTGATTTGGAAAAAGGTTTCATTTAGCTTATACATCATCACCATTCCATTTTTGCCACATTACTTGCAGATATTCTGTTGGGTTCAATCTTTTCTTTTGTTTAAAATGAGAGGAGCAGCCGCAACAAATTAATTAAATTATTTTTGCTTTCAACTTGATTTATGATTCAAGTAAAAGTTTATTTTTCTTTTCTTGAAGCTTTGATATCTAACTTACATTACTGATACCTAGCTTAAGTTCATATTGAAGATATGATGCTGATTGCTACTGACAGTTATAATCTGATAATATTATATAATCTCTACCATTTCAAATCACAACTTCAAATTTTGCATTAGGAAGTCAAAATTGACAGCAAGGGTTTTGTTGCAAATACTAACCTGACAAAAGCAACATCATTGTCTTCAGCTGGAAATACATTGCTAACAGCCTTAGTAACACCAAGAAATGCTGGACTAATGTTCATGATTGCTTTGATGTGCTTGTCACACCAATCAGGGCTGCCACCGCCTCCCATGGGAGGCTGTGTCTCAACCCATTTTAGGAAATGGAGGAAATAAGTTGCCCCCATAGTTTGAGGCACCACTACCACTTTCTTGTAGCCATTTGTTAAAAACCAAAGCTAAATTTTACTCTACAATCCGCTAAGAGCTTGGTCTCTAACCTGCTTTGTCCAATTAAAAATAGATCAGTTGGAACTTATTCCTGCAAGCATTGTAATAAAGTATTGAATTTTTCTTTTAAAATAATCATTGAACCTCTGTATTCTGGAAAGACAGTCTCCAGTCATAGGAAGCCATGTACAAGTTCTTCCCTTCATAACAAATTTTTGCCAAATTTTCAATCAAAAGTTCCCAAAAAAAAGCCAGAAACAAAGTTGTCTGCAGTAGCAGGCCCAGGTACTGCCCTGACTCTAATGCCTGGGGGGTCCAGCCCAGTCTCATTGTCCAGAGAAAGATGCTCTAACCAGCACAAAGGCCTGAAACACAAACAAAAAGTGCTTATGGACTTGATAGCTTCACACTAACAAGTAACAACTCACAAGCCACCACTTCAACTTGAATCAAATCTAGTGCATGTCAAAGTTTTGAAGAACAATATAGCTAATAAATTTAAATGAGTAGAATATCTCGTCCTGAAAAATTTGGTTGACATCAATTTTGTCCAAGATAAGTGACATCAATCTAGTCCTTCAAAGATAGAGAGTGGTATCAATTTATTCCCCAAAAGAAACTGACATCAATTTACTTACTCAATCATATAGAAATGATGTCAATTCAATTTTCAATGACGGAAATTTTACATCAATCTCATCCTTCAATAACAAGGACTGACATCAGTTCAGTTTCTCAATCCCCCATTCTGTATACAAAACGATAATTTTGATGTCGCTTTCTACAACTGAATGACTAAATTGATGTCACCTATTTTACAAAGACTAAATTCGTGTCAACATAACTTTCTCAGGGATCAAAACAGTTGTTTACTCAAATTCAAGTCGTCTAATAAATTCACAAGCCACAACCACACCTTTTGAGGATTTCAGCAAAACTACTACCACCCCACAAGCGCTTTTTGAAAAGGCCTCCCTTCCCAGAGTTCCAGGCCACCAGTAACAATGCCAGGCACCAAAACAACGAGGTGAAGTGCTGTCACTCCCTCACGGCCAAGCCTCACTCCCGCCGACTCTTGCACCTGAAAGCCAGCAAGTGTAACCGGCAAGCAGCGGTACAAGAAACAAAGGAGCCACCAAGTGGTGCAAACATACCCAATCATCCAACAGCAGTGGTCAATGCACCTCCATTCCTTCTTCTGCCTCTTCTTTTTCTTTCACTCTCCACTGTGGTAACAATGCTCTCCTCCTCATCATCCTCATCCTTGTTATTATCATCAGTATTTTGGGATTCAAATGATTGAAAACCAAGTGAGGAGCACTTCACAGGCACCACCACATAGCTAAGCTTCCAGAACCTCATGATTGAAAGCATTTCTCATCCAAATTCACTTGTTTTTTATGAGTCAATTGACCAAAATGAACAATAGAAACTGAGTTCATAGAAAGTTATCCACTACTCACATATATGTAAAAAGAAAAACTACTAAACAGCGGGAATTTTATTGCCAGAATTAATTTTCAAGAGAGTGACGCGTCATCGTCTCTAACCTTACAAAATATGGGCGAGTAATCTTCACTCCTTTGACTTATTCAACCACCTTTCTCAAATTCTAGTAAATTCTAGCAAAACTTTTGGTAAATAAATCTGGCCATACTTAACATGACTCTTCACATTTATTTATACATACACTGAGCGAGGCTTGTGGATGCAAAAACCATTTTTTTCTTTCTTGATGTGAAGGGGTTTTGGAGCACATTGTTGGTAATGGTGGGAAGAATCCAAGGGTGTAAAGTACAACTAAACTATTTTTCTGTGTTTTTCGCTAAGACACTTGTCTTGAAACTTGCATGCAATAGCATGTATATATTCAGCTGTTGTCACCGCTGAGCTCCAGAGTCCAGACGTTTCTATTCTATGCTTTCACGTGGATGCATGCAACCCTTCAACCCCTTTTGGACCTTTCTCCACCGCTCTGACCAAAAAAGAGGGAAGCCAAGGGACTGTGAAAGACAGCAAAGAGCCAGAGAGGCTTTTAAGGGGTTTTGTCTTTGTCGGGTAGAATGGCAAGTTCTGAGAGATTCCGATCTGAAAGTGATGGGTTATGTTCCCTCTAAGAGGGAGAGAGAGAGAGAGAACAGGAGTGTGCTGTGTGAAACTGTGAATCCTTAATCATGGGAAGAGCGCACACAGCGAAAAACACAGAATCCCAAGTTGTGTCTGTGAAATGAGAATCCATATTGGCAATGGTGGATACAGATAACAAGCGTTAGGAAATGATTTGATTTGATTTGGAATGATGTGAATTAATTTATTTGATTTATAAGTTAAATTTTATGTTTGGAATTATTAAATAGGAAATAGAATTGAATTGATTTGAAAATTAATTTTTATATTTAAAACACAATAGATTATTTTTTAAATGATTAAAAAAGAAAGTGAATTGATTTTATTTGTGTTTAAGTTTTAAAATCAATTCATTTCCATTCAAAACAAATTATTTTTAAAAAAATTTCAATTATTAAATCATTTTATTTTTGTGTAATTTTAAATACATTCGAAGATATATATATATATATATATATATATATATACATACATACATGATTGATGCATTTGTTACCACCAATAAAAAGGGGCACCATATTTATTGTCAACCCTCAATTGTTTTGGACTAAGTAAGGCAGTGAGGCTCCCACAATGCTAGTTTCTTCATGCAAGACTTGAACCCAAAACATTGTTTAAGAAAAATCAGATGTCAACCTCGTTAAAACAACGAAATATTGATAAGTTGTTTATTGAAACATATAGTTCTAAGATGTGTATTGTAAGTGGAGCTATATCTTCCAGTCAGTTATTTTTTCTGAAAAAATAAAGATTTGTTAAAAAATATTTTTTGTTTATTCTCATATGCTCGAAATTTATAAAGTTATAGGTTACTCAATATGCTATCAAATTGAAGATAGACTTAAGTAGTTAACTACATAATAAAAAGTCTTCACCTGGTGAAATTTGGAGACTAATTAATTTTCAGACCTGAAATCTCAAAATTACAAAATCAATATCCTTACCATTACATCAAAACAAGATAAAGGTATTAAAAAATGGACAAAAGAGCTAACTAAGACTAATAATAATAAGAAGAAGAAGGAGAAATTACATTCACTTCCTGAGGTTTGTGAAAATGCACAATCCTTTCTAATTATCCAGTTTATATTCACATTTCCTGCTGTCAAATATTAAGTATTTATATTAATTAACTCCATTTACAGTAATACCGTTAGTAAACTTAACAGAATAATATTTTTGATAATAATTATTTCTAATTAATAAAATTATAAAAATATCTTTACCCTCTGTTAAATAATATTTTATAATTTTATTAATTAAAAGTTAATATCACAAAAATATCATTCTGTTAAGTTACTAACGATATTCTATGAATAAAGAATATGATTGTAATATAAATACTTAAAATTTAATAAGGAGAGATATGAGTATAAGTTAGATAACTAGAAGATGTGAGTTACATTTTCACAAACCTCAAAGAGATTAATATAATTTACCCTAATAATAATAATAATAATAATAATAATAAAAAGCAACAAGGAGTAGCAACATAAACGCTCCCCATAGGCAAGTATAACATTAAAACCTTTTGATATTTTGTCCAGTTATTTCCATTTCGTTTAGAAAGCATTTATAGGCGCAAGATTCAGGAACTTCGCATTATCAAAACTGAAGAACCCATGATAACACTGCACCAACAAACAATAACTATGGAATAAAACTGATACACAACTATGAAGCTGCTCTCTCAGTATTTATGTGCCCACATCTATGAGACAGCCCTCAGTAATCTGCTTTTTCGTGTGAAATCGCATTACAAGCAACTGCGATGAGATCAATGGAACTCAGCTCAACCCACAAACTTAATGTTGCCTTGCCTTGATCATTTACTGTGATAGCCATGTGGAAAATACCAACAAAGGAAGCATTAAAAGCAGGCCATAGCACACAAAAGCATCAATGCTTTCAAAAGTATTCACATTGCCCAGAATAGTATTCCATAGATTCCCAACACTATCTGGTAGATGTTCCTGCAGGGTAAATCCACAATATCCATGAATTACACGTCACAGCAAGACATGAAGTAATGTAAACATAACCCTAATAGAGAATATACTGAGTTCTGGATTCTCCTTTGATACAAACAAGAAGGGGAAAAGGTCACCTCTGCAGTTAAGTTATTAAATTGATCCTCATCATTAGAGTTCCTCAAAGGTTTTATGTCACTGTTGGAGAGAGATTGATCCGAAAACATCTTGATTTTAGGTCCCCCAAAATTTTTATTTGTCTGGGGTCTGTATGCTGAATCAGTGTGTATTGTTTCCATTACAGAGCCAAAGAAGTTTGTCACAGGTACCTAGAAAGAAGTACAGTAAAAGTGTAAAACAACTCATCACTTCAATGTAACAAAGCATTCAAGGTGGTAGGTGCTGCATCAGTAAAAAATAAACCATTCAAGTGTGAAGCTTATAGGCACTGAACTTGAACTACAATTCATCCCAAAGAAAGATACAGATATTGCCAGAACTTTTGAACCGACATCAGCACAATTAATTACCTGCAGTGCATAATCACCTACCAGGCCTCGTGTAACATACAAAAGGCCCAACTTTGTTATGATGTCTCAAACCACTAAACCTACCATGAACGTTAGTACAACTTGGTGGTTTTACTATACCATCTAGTGAGATAGGTAGTAACTTAAGTGATCTATAATCTATATAATAAATATTATACATAAATGGACTTGAATTGAGAAACACTAGAAATATCACTGAATTTCAAGACAGGAATCCAGTTGGCACATGATACTTCAACGGAGTTCAATAAGTATATGCAAGAAAGTGAATTTGAAGACAGGAATCAGTTTGCACATGATGAAACATCAGAAACAGTGCCAGGTAAAAGCAATTTGTGAAAAGCAAGTGATCTCTCATCTCTCATTATATCAATGGTAAGGAGTAACTTACTCCAAGAGTAAGAGTGCATTTGTTTCCGATTTTTTTTGGACAGAAAAGTGATTTTTTTTACTTCATATAAGCTATTCATATTAGCATTTACTCAAAAGTCAAAAATAGATTATTTTAAGCAGTTTTTAGCTTTTGAGTAGAAACTGATATGAATATCTTATACAAAATTTTTTTTTACCCTAAAAATTAAAACCAACGCATCCTAAGTCTTGGCATACTCCATGAAAAAACTTTTTATAGATATTGAATTTCATCAATCTAAAGTTCTCACTATGTAGATCAAGTATATAAAATTTCATACGATTTAAAATCAAATTGATATTTCATTATCCCACTTACTTTGACAGATAAACTAGTTTTAAAAATATCACAAAATATAGAATCCTAGATTACGTAGGTATTAATGTCTAATTTTTTTTTTAAGAGTTGGTATGCTTAATTGTCAAGGTAATATCACATGATTCAATGTTTATATAAAGTTATTGAAAGATTACTTACTCCCAAAGTAAACTAGATTATAAGATCCAATGGATCTTATATATAAAAGATACCTCAACTAATAACAGGGAAAACTAGATTCCCTACCAACTAAACCATCCAGAGAAATGTGCTAATAATGAGCAAAGGAATCAAATTATGTCCAAAATGTTTATTACCTCCTCCAAATTGCGTTGGTATAGGTCCATTCTGTAATATGCAGTTGACATCAACAGATTTGGATTATATGAATTGAAAAGACTGCACACAAAGCACAAAATTCCCAGAGTAAACAATCTAGCCTTCAAAAAGAATAGGATGCCGCATTGCTTGACATGCTGCAAACATATAACTTTGATGCCGTGTTTTTAAGCTGCTCATAACAAACAACTTTCTCAACAAATAAGGGAGGGATAAAGGGCTTGAGCATTCACATAGAAAGGACATAGGAAAACTGTTTCACCAAAACAGGCCACTTAAATTTTAATCAGCAAAGATCAGCCGACTTTATAGAGAAATGTTGAAAGCAACAACAAGGAAACAAAACAGCAACAAAATGTTTAGAAAGTAAAATTCAATTAAAAGAACATGTAAGAAAAGAACACACATACTTTAGAGACACATGATAGCAAGTATAAAATACTGAACCTGACAAAATTTGAAAAACAATTTACCTGCTCAATGAGGCATTGTCATACATATTCAGCCTCTCAAAGAAGGCAAGAGTGTAGAATGTAAAACGATCAACAACTGAAACACCAACCTGCATTAAAAAAGAGTAAGCACAAAGGGAAATTTTAATATGCAGAATCTACAGCTAAACAAGAAGGAACCCAATGGATAAACTGTAGCAAATTATGTCAAATACTTCTAAGAACAATGCCCAAGTTGGTTAACAGAATCAAATTCATACATACATCTGAGCCCAGGTGATGTGAATATGAATTCTCTCCTTTCATGCTACTTCCAATTGCCAAAACACCAGGTGAATGAAGCTGCCAAGCTCAGAAACAGGAGAACCCAGTCAGCAACAAAACCTAGGGAGAATAATTAGTTAAACCAAAAACATATTTTTCTTATTATCACATAATAAGAAATTATAAATTTTAGGAGGAAACTTGTGAAACAAACTGACTTGCAAGAACATAAACATGTTAATAATGCATAGACACTAAATGTTAAGAGTATCAATTTAATCCAGGCAGACAAGTAGTGATACAGGTATAGATTAGATACAGATAGAGAGAGATGAATTTAAACCTCAACTTCAAAACAGGATATTTGTGATTGCTATAGGGATGCTCAAGACAGAAAGCAAAGTAACCATCATTTATACAGCAAGCAAATATTTGGGCAGACTCTTGCACATCCTTAACCATCAAATTATAAGCCATTTAAAAGCAGCTAAACAGCCTAATAACAACAAATGAATATAGCAACTCCAAGCTTTAGAATTCCTTATACCCAAATACCAGCAATGTTTTACTAATTATTGAATGTATGACACTTCCACCAGTTGCAAGGACATCACTCAACAACAATATGAAATATATTGAGGAACACAAGGGATCCATTTAACTCAGGTATATATCGACTGTAAGACCAATATTTTTCCCTTCAATGGCAGTGTTAACTGAACCTGGGAATGAATGAATACTCAAGACCACTGCACTGTCATTCCATAGGAATTGGCATAGGACAGATAGGAGTTTCTAGAAACCAAAACAACCAGTCCAAAATCAATGTCAAACCTGAGAGAAGAGAGTAGAAGCCTGGCAGGTGTCCACCATTATCAGCAGCTCCTTAAACCTAATAAATCCCAAGTGGTCATAAAATAAGCTCTTTGTTCAATAAAGTGATTACAATCTGATAAATACAAAGCCAAGTGTTAGAAATAAGACTCCGTCCATAATTTTACCAAAAAAAAGGGACAACATTCATACAATATTTTCCAAGGGAAAAAAAAAAGAAAATTATCTTGAACTCAGGGAACCATATTAGTAGAGTCACCATCATTATAGGTAGCCATCCTTATTTTCAAAAAATTGATAGGCACATGTACCCAGAGTCCGTATTCAATGGATATAGGCTGAGGGATTGGGGATTGGGAAGCTTTGTTTCATTGGTTTTTTTTCCTATTCTTTTTGGAATTTCGTGCTTTCTATTTTGTTAAATAGTATTCCTTATTGTCCCTTCTCTTCATAATGTTTCCCTTCTACCAATAGATCTTATTTTATCAACCAGAATATATATATGTATATTTTAAATTTAAATTTCATGTATACATAGTACTATTCAAAGGTTATAGATAATAAGTTGAATAGGAATCCAGACCTGCACTTCTCTTTCATTTGCTTCACAGCATCAGCCAAATCATGACTCTGAAGTTCTTCGGAGTCCTGAAACTTCAAAAACTCATCACCACCATGCCCTGTCATATAGAGAAGAATATGACTTCCTTCATCACTAAGAAGTCGCTTGGACCTTGGAACAGCAGTCTCATGACGACCCGTTAGTACACGTATAAAGTTTTCCACTGTCACTTCATAGCCACGATAATCTACCTGAGGGATTGCAGGAAAAAGAATCATCCTGTTAAAGATAGCCCTTCAAACTAGAAAGAAGCAAATATTTCATCTTCTAGATACTATGAGAGATAGTGCTACAATTAAAATGAGAAAAGAAAATTACGCATGGGCCTTTATCAAAAAATAACCATTGCACATTATAAACTAGCACCTCCTCTACTAAGGCTTTGTTTGGGAGTTCAATTTAGAAGGGGAGGGAAACAAAGGGAAGGCGTTGGGAGGTTTTAACATGTTTGGGAGTATTAATTTAAATGGTGAAAAATGTTAAGAGTGTTTTTAAACACCCAAAGCACTCCATAATCCCCCTTTTTAGTTCCCCCATTTTGGAGGTGTTTAAGTGGAATATAATTTAAAATTACTATAATTCCCTTTCCAAGTTCAAACAAATCTCCATTTTGCATTTCAAGTGAGAGGCTCCATAACCATAAACCCCAGAAATTAAAAACTTTTCCAAATCCAATCCACATGTTTCTCAGAGCACTTGCTGAGCGCATGGTTGGAGCATTCACAACAGCTGTCACCGCTGTCGCCAATGCCAGCCTCAGTCATCATCATGCCCTCCAAGACATTGCACCTCTTGCTAGTCTCAAACATTAGCGTCTTCATCGCTTGCACCCAAGGTTGGGTCCCACATGTGAGGCTCCTTTTGCCATGTGCATAGCAGCACGCACCGCCATGGCTGCAAGAGTTGCCTTGGCGCCTAAGGTACAAGCAGAGGATGGTCTTCCATAGTGGATGGACAAAATGATCAGCACAGTCATCACCTCCATCGCCATGGTTGTCCCTCTTGCATTTCTCAGCTGGTATGACATCGTTTTGAGGTGCAGCATCAGCAATTTGATTTTCCAGGTAGGTTTGACTGTTTGAGTCATCTGAAGTCATTTGATGTAATTTGAGCATGGAATTGTGACTGTTGATTGGGCTTAGGGTTTTAGAGGGCAAGAGCTCAATGTTGTGAAGAGGATCCACAATAATTAAGTAAAACTAAAATAATTAAAAATGCATCAGAACCCCTCTATTTCCTTTTCTTTATTTATCTTACACTCCCAAGCAAGGGAAGGCAAACCCTCCAAACCTCTGCCCCCTTACATTTTCTTCCCCTTCAATTTCTTCCCTTTCCCTTCCCTCCTAACTCCCAAACAAAGCCTAAGAGAACATAGCATTCAGTGTGATGATGAACATAAAAACATTATGCATGACTAAAGTATATTTGCTGATAAACTAAAATACTTTATGGTAGATGCAGGCCGACTCACGAGTTGTCCACCAGGACCATGCTATCTTATGTAGGCTCATTATGAAGCAAGCCCTTCACATCAATAATTGTATAACCAATTCACTAATTACAAGATCGTACTTTCTTAACATTGCAATGAGACAGAGCCATAGCTAACAATAATGATTGCTCTATAGCTAACAATATAGAAGAGTCGAACCAAAAAATGTGTGCCTAAAAACTCACCTCAACATTATCCCCATACAGGTTAAGCCTATGATTTTCATTATTAAAAACTTGGGCAGGGTACTTGTTTCTTGCATTACATGCCATGTCATCTGCTAGCATGAGTATAATCCTCTCATCAGGTATTCCTAGCCGCTTAACTGTCCTGAATGAGAAAGAATTTATAATGAACAATTGGTTATTACCAAACATAGTTCAAAAAATTAAAAACAAGGCTAAAGTTGGATACTCACCTATACAATGACAAAGTATTGGCCATATGTCGATAATTAAACCTGAACAAGGGAAGCACCATGCTTAGACCATACAATCACAAGTTAAAGGTAAACTATTATTCAAATTTTCTCTATAAGCCATTGTAATGAGTTGCCAAAGTGCTCAGTGAACAATTGGAAAAATTGCATTTTCACTAAGTACCCTATTTATCATTCACATTCATTGTTGCCAAAGAGCCCAAAGGTGCCCAGCAAAAAACTAGAAACTAAACCCTAAAAACTTAAACACTAAGGGCATGTTTGGTTTGAGTTTCCATTTTCAGTTTTTCAATTTTGTGAAGAAAATACTGAAAACTAAAAATGAAAACTGAAAACTGGAATTGATGCAGAATTGAGAACTTAAAAACTGAAAAACTAAAACTAAAAATGAAACTGGAAAAAAAAACTAAACAAAACATGAAGTAGCTCTATTCATGTAATCAGAATAAAGAAATATATAAAAAGTAAGATATTGTAGTTCAAAAGGAATTCTTATAAACTAGAGAGGAAATCTTGATTTACCAGAAGCGTGATGTGCAGACCAAAACAGCCCAATTATTAGTGTGCATGGTAACCTCAGATGAATATGATGAATATGCTACAGAGTTCCCGATATTGCTCAGAACTATCAACAATATCACCAGTACTTTCATATGGAGCATAAAAAATCTTGAGATGAGGAATTCCATCCTTCTATCTGAGTTATTCTTGCATCAATCAAATTTACCAAATTTGTCGTTCTTGTAGATGTGGAATTGATAGTCAGTTGCTTATTTCTTTCCAGTACCAAGGAAGTGTTCCACAACTGCAAACACAATTCAGCCACCACAAATCAATCCCACTAAACTGTAATATTATACCTTAAAATTTGTGCAAAAGTTAGGACCTATTTGGTTACTGTTTCCATTCCCTGTTTTCATTTTGTGTTTTTTCTGTTTCATGATTTTGTTAAGAAATACTGAAAATAATAAAATCGTATTTTCAGTTTTCATTTCCTATTTTTAGTGTTTCCTTCACAAGATTCTAAAAACAAAAATGAAAACCAAAAAATGAAAAACTAAAACCAAACAAGCCCTCATAAGGCATGTTAACTATCAGAGCAGCGAACTGCATGACACTGACAGTATAGGCTATATAGTCCCAGGTCCACAGTGAACTGTACACATAGCTATATATCAACCATTTAAAACATAATTAAACTTATAAATATATACCGGTTGATATTGTGTCACGTGTAGCATTAACCATAAACTCAAATCTATATTAATTTTCGCTTAAAAAATCCATGAAACAAGCATGAATTAAAATACTTTGCCAACAAAATCCAGAACATAGAATCTGTAGAAAATAATTCAACATAACACCGGGGAAACCACCATCGGAAATTTTCTAATTCGAATGTGAAAAATAAGCAATAGCTTTCCTCGGCCTAATTAGCAAATTTATTTTGCACGATCACTCACTACCCTCAAAGTTAAAGATAACAATAATAACAAACAAAGCTGGAAAGCCCCAGATCATTTTTTTTTTCACTTAAAAAAAAAAGAGAAAATGTGGAGCATAAAAGAATGGGTTTAAAGTTACTGAAAGCAAGAACCTTAGAACCATCAGTTGCTTCTCTCAGCTGTCACTGAACACTAGCCCCATAGTCGCAAGGACCGATCGCCGCTTTGTCGCCAGCTGCTCTCTCTGTACGGCTGCTCCCTCTGCACCTTCTTCCCGAAAACGCTAGGACATCCTCGATTAATTTGGATCTATTGAAATTCTCTTCTGAGAACCCTATAATCTAATGCTTTGTTGATTTTCCCCTTGATTAATATTTGTTAAGGATGAGAAAAATAAAATATGCTTGATTGAAAAATGTAGAGTGGGTGGGGCAGAGTAGCGTTGATGAACAGATGAAGGGAAAGATTAAAATGGCGACCATGTTTGGGCTTTTTCTTTTTTCAATCTGGTTTTTAGTTTTATTTTGGAATAAGCATCCAACTTATTCCATCTGATTTATAGCGAAGGATAAAGTAGTCAAACTTAAAAATTATATATTAGTTTTAAATTTCACAAATAAAAAATAGTTATTCATCAAATTATTGTCTAAATTATTAATCGAAATGTTCATGCGTATGCTAGCTTACGTGTACTGTTAATTTTCACAGTGGTCAAATTACCTCATTCCTTTATTAATAAAACAAATAACAACTTAAAAGTCAAATATTTTTTAAGTAGCTATAGTGAGAGAAGATGAAATGAAGGTTAAATCGAATACTGATTTAGAATGGGCCATAAACCATATGAAAATTAATAATAACGTAAATAAGTTAATAATATACGTAAGTAACTAACAGTATATAACTCAGATGACAATTTCATAAAAGGGACTAACTTGTATTTAAGGGACTAATATGAATTTTTAAATTGTTGGTTAATTTATCCTCCACTATAAATCTGATGACTTAATTGGGGTTTTACTCTTTATTTTAAAAGACTAAAACTCCAATTTAGTCTATTTGACTTGTAGTGAACAAATTACAATTTTAAATCTTACAATGTGGGCAAGTTAATCTTCATAAATCGTCATTCTAGCCTGTGCCCGTGAACATGGTCCATACGAATGTTGATGCAATGTGATTCTGCCCAGTGCTCTGAATGTTAAAGTGAAGAAATTTGACCAGCTAGGAAACAGGGAGTAACTATGACTCTCTTAAGGTAGCTAAATGACTCACATTTAATTAGTGACACACATGAATGGATTAATGAGATTCCTACCATCACTATCCAGTGAAATCACAGCCAAGGGAATTGGCTTGGTGGAATCAGTAGGGAAAGAAGACCATATTGAGCTTGACTTTAGTCCAACTTGTGAAATGACTTGAGAGATGTAAGATAAGTGGAAGCTGATAACAACGACTAGAATGAGATTTCTCAAATTCCACATTCTCAAATTCAAGTTTCTACAGCAAGTTGAAGTTTTGCCTCACCTCTTCAAAATGAGGTTTAGCCATCAAACATGTGTACACATAAATTCTACTTGGTTGCAAGCAAGCACTGATATTTTAGTTTGAAGACCAGGAAAACTAAATAGCCTAGGACTAGACAGTGAAAATGAAAATTCTGAGGCTTACTACTTTTAGTTTTGTTGAGCTAGTGGAATGTCAAAATCTAACTGTAGGACAGTGCCGAGGACAAAGATAGATGATAAGATGAAGGAAGGTTCACTTTATTAGTTTGAGATGTAGATACAAGTACAGGAGAAGATAGGTGTGGCATGTTGTATTGTTTTTGTGATTTGAGGTATAATTTTAGGCGCATTTCATTTCCTACTGCAATTGTTTTTTTCAATGCTTTTTAACTGTATCAAATAATGAAAACTTATCTCCCTTCATAACGTTAATTGTTAATTCAGAGCTTTTTGGGATCAAGAAGGAAGTAGAAGCTTAAGGATTATAAATTTATGACCTTCTCTACATATGTAATTGTGTCTAAAATTGTGGCAAAGGCTAACAGACTTATACAATTTGAGAACATATATCGCTTTAACTCTCAACAAGTATCAAATTATTACATTTTAACTAATTACATAAAAAAACTAATAGAGAAACACGTACTAAATAATGTCACAACAAACTGTTTACACCTAATAGCATTTCTACCAATAACAAAAGTTAAGAAATGGGAATTTCTATTTTAGTGTTTATCACTAAAAATTGGAGATAGGACAATTGGACAAGAAGTCTCTCTTGTTTCTCAAATAGAAATCCAATGCTAGATTAATCAATGAAGAGGCACGTGTGACCTATAAAACCAACACAAAATTGAAATAGATTAAATTGAAAGCTACTGGTTGAGAGTTGAAAGTTTAAACTATACACTTAAATAGAAGAATGAAACATGAAGCAAAAGCTTTAAAAGGTCGGCAATTCCCTCTCCTCCCAAAAAGAAGTCCTCCCCTTCCACAATGGTACTTCTATAACAATTATTAGTCCCTATCACCCTCAGGCTGCAACAAAATAAAAAAAGTGAACAATTTTGATACATACCCATCAACCCAATGAATAAATTAAGAAATCTTTTAGAACTCAGCCAACATACAATCTATTAACATAAGTAGAAATAATTAAATACGAACTTCTAATAGAAGAATGCAACTAACCTAAACTTCAAATATAAAACCTAGTTTCTACATATTGAATTGGTACAATTATATCTAATTAAAACTAGAAATAAAACATAAAGATAGAAATCAGAGTTAGACTTTGATACTTTCTAGTTAGCCCATTAATACCTAAACCTTTGTTAGCTACAGATGGAGGAAACAATACATTAGTTGTTGTTGGTGCTATAACAAATTAACAATACATAACTCTTTTTAGTGGCCTATGAAAATTATAAAAAAACTCACTAAACCAGCTACTTAATTATTTGTGGCCTTTGAGACGTGTCCTATGCATGAAGCAATGGAATGAGCTCCCTAGGAGGAGGCGTGTCCCATTCATGGAAAGAGTCTATTAGCAATTTAGCACGTTGTTGGCGAACAAAGCCTAAGCGAGTAATGCAACTCGAATTGGAAAAATAAAAATCGGTGGAAATCAAAAGTGAAACAAAAGTCCCAATTCGAATATTGAGATCTACGATGAGACCTGCCAGCTAGCTGGGATGCTTAAGGAAGCACGTGAGATGTTAATGGAGCGTAATAATGGAAGAGAAATGGCCAAATCGAATGTAACCCTCCAAACCATTGATCGGAGTTGCCTGGCGTTGATCGTGGCCATTGACCTCTGACCGTTGTTGACTTTTCATTGACGGGCGCCTGACCTGCCAAGGTTGCTACCTAAAGGGTATTATTGGGAAAAAAAATATTAAATTTCTGTCTCCGTATCTTGTCTCCACTATCCCAACTTGTTGGAGGAGGAAATACATAAAATTTTGGTCTTGGGATAGAAAATTTTCTGCCCATATCGTCTCAACTATCAAACATCATAGGGACAAAATATTAGGATAAAAACGTGTTTGAAGAAGGGACGGAGTCAAAAACCTTAAAATTATTTTGTCCTAGGACAAATTTTAAGCTAATTTTTGTACTTTCAAAAAGAGAAGATGTTTAACACATATTTCTGGGATAGAAATTTAAAATATATTTTTTAAGAATATCCCTTTAAATATTTCATATTCAATATTTATCCTTCTAACTTTTCAATTTTTTTATCAAATTATAACTTGATGTTCTTCATCTTTTTCATCAATCATTATGTATAGTACACCACTGCCAAGTTTTGTCACCATTTGCCAATATTATCTCTTCTCTACTATCTCACTATCTATATCCTTTGTCTAAATAGTTACCAAACACAACCTAAGGGAATGTGAAAATAAAAATGTCAACTATAATAATATAATTGAGACTCACTAATAGAAATGCACCTTGCATGCTCTAAGAGCACATTTGATGTGTGGATGTGTTTTGTGAAATCTTTTAACATTTATCGGATTATGAACTTGGAAATATACCATCCTTATGTTTGGTTTGCAATTAAAAAATATATACTTTTAGACAAGTTATTTTTAGTGAAAAAATGTCCAAATTTTATTCGTGTTCTCCTCATGAAAATGTTGGATTTCCTTAGGAAATGAATGTTTTTAAAATGAAAAGACTAAATTAACTCATTCATGCTAAATCTTGAACAACCATAATAATTACTAAATTGTTGCAAGACCATCTCAATGCCCCACTATTAACTACTGACCAACATCGAACTACCTTCACTCACTGTCGAAACCATTTTGTGATAAGTATTTTGGGAAAATATATCCTATCCTTTTTGCTAAGAATAACTTTGATGAGGATGGCATTTCAAACAATGAAGAATCATCCAAAAAACCACAAACTCCCTTCAGAGGATTGAATAAAAGTAATAGTAGTGACATTAGCGAGTCATTGAGTATCAATGATGATATTTAAGAGAAGAAAAGACGTGCAAGCACACTATCGAAAGTATGGTAAAAGAATAGATGGTTTAAACATATTACACTGAAGTCTTATTCAAAAAAAAGGACTCCAGGAGAGACATAATTTTTGTTTTCTTAAAATGAGACATTAGCTAATAATGAGAAAATAATTGACGATGATACTTATGTTTTGCATATTTTAGGGTGTGTTGGGTAGGAAGATAAAAGTGGTGTAAATTTTATACGAATGAATTTTGTGTGTAAATTTACATATAAAGATCATTCATGTAAAATAATAACAAAATATTTTTTAGTTTAATTTTGATATATTGATAGTGTAGAACATTTTTACATAGTTATTCAATTACATATCAGTTAGCCTAACAAGTTTAACTCTAACCTCATTATTTCAAAAGCTATATACATGCAAGGGTGTAAGTGAATTGGAGGACTATGAATCTGAATGAATTTGATTAAATTGATTTGGTTAAGATCGAGTTTTATGTCAATCAGTTTGGGTTTGATTAAAATCGATTACCCATTGTTTCAAACATTAGATTTCCATCCCTAATGCATGATGTGATTCAAACCAACTCAAATATAGGATTTATGGTCAAATAATATGAATTGTATTATTCAATTTTTTGAATTTGGAATTGTTGTGATATTAGAATTGTGTTTTTTTTCAGTACTATGTTATAATATTCAAAAACTTCAAGTTTAAATGTTGTTATATTATAATTGTGCCATTTGAGTATAACTATGTTCTAGGCTTTTAGCGCCTGCTTATTAAAATAGCATATTAGGCTAGGAGCAAATAAAAATTTGTTTATATAAAATTTGATGTTTTATGGTATGTTTAATTATTTTCTATGGACAAAAATTGAAAAGAAGAAACAAATAAACCCAAATCTAAACCAATCAAATTCTATCAGATCAGTTTAGTTCAAATTTTACAAAAAAGATCATAAATCAAAATCAATTAAAAATTGATCGTTCATATTTATTTTTCTCAAATCTAATTTAATCAACCCGTTTATACCCTTATATACATAAAAGAATTTGATTGGACAATAAATTTATGTCATAAATACATTTAAATTAAATCTAATTTCTTATGAAAAATTGTATAAAATAGATTTCATCTGACTAAAAGTCCTTGTATAGAAATTATTTTCAAATAAGACAAAAAAAGACGTTATATATATATATATATATATATATATATATATATATTGGGGTAAAATTTCCCCATTTTTACAATCAGCCAAACGCGGCCTTGCGAATTCAACCGCCCCCCCCCCCGGCGGGCCCCGCGCGGGGGTCTCTTTCCGTACGAAAGCTATATTGTCCTTCTCACAATCCAAACCCAAGAGCAGGGAATAGCCAGAGCCCAGAGGCAAATCTCTTCCCTTTTCATGCTGATCATCGTCGGAAAAAAAACCGTGTCTTCCAACCAACTTACTCTAGACCCCAATTTGGTGCTTCAAATCGTAAAGGTTCGCTTTTTTCACTTTAGTTTATGAACCTCTTTTTGCAATGTAGCATATCTTCTATTTGTCCATTTATTTATTTATTTATTTATTTTTGTGTAAGAATTAGCTTTTTCGTCGTTGCCGGATGATATATTTTTTTTGTGCGTCCTTTTTATGCAAAATTGTTTGATGGTATAAGAGAAAAGGAAACAGTGTTTTGTTGTTGTTTTTTTTAATTAAGGGGTATGTGATCCTGTGGTTTGGGCAAAACGGAATTCATTCATTTCAATATTCGAGTATTGCCCTTTTAAAGTTTGAATTCACTATATGTTGGTGAAATCTGTTTATGAGAAAATGTAATATGAATTTGGATGTGGGTCTTCCTTTTTTCATGATTTGGTGCACCTGTCTTGTGCTAATTCAGCTGAATGCATTTGGAGGGCCTTAGGGGGCTATTTTTTGATGTCACGAGAGGGTGTGTCTTACGAGGTTTGTGTTCAATGGTGCATTTTGTTAGGTTGCTGTTTTCCATTTTGATTAATGTTTGTTTTGATCTTTTTATAGGCTTAGATTGGGCATGTTTTATGTTATTTTTCAAGGTGTGAAGATGGTTATATTATTTCAGTCTTTATGAAAATTAAAACTTTTGTCCATCATCTTAACAATGCTGTGTTCCCTTTGAAAAGAAAAAAGAAATGTATCTGCTTCAGTATTTGAGCTGAAAATAATTTCTTTTGGTTGCTGAATATTTGTTTCTAGTTGAATATACAATAGTTTTTCAAAGATAGTTGCAACATGCATGTTGACCTGAAATGGTGAGGAGGAGTATCAAGCATTGGGGTCAGTGTGAACTGTGAAGGTCCCTTGTGAATTCATAACTTCGTTCATTGGTCAGTGGATCGCTGCGTGCTTGCTATCACGAACAAGTATGTGATTTTTAGATTGATCTTTTTATACTTTTTGAGGTGAATGTGTTGGGGGGCCGAGTTCAAGCTAAGAATATGATTTGTTCTGAGTTTGTCTATTGGGCCTTTGTGAGTTAGCTAGATATTGATTATGCATGTGATGGACACTTTTTATTATCTCTCTTTCTTTTTTCTTTTTTTTTACTTTTTTCATTTTCTTTTATGCCTATAGCATCAAATCGCTTTCCATTATGCATTTTTGGTCAATATCCATTAATTTTGTTCTTTGATATTTGATTAATAGGTAGGTAAGGTGCTTTCTTTTGAAACTGAACTTGAAGTGGGAAAAATGTAGGAAACACGGTTTCTTGTCCAGGTTGTTTTTGATGAACAATGTATGGATTGATGATGCCCTTCATAGATACACTCTCTTCGAGTAGTGTATGTGATTACTTTGTATGAAATGGGTGTTTACCTTAATAAGTTATGAGTTGAGGTGATTATTGCTCTTTAATCTTCATAAATTTCCATTTCGCTTGTGGTATGTAAGAATAACATATGGAGTGCCCTTTGGATGTATATATACTAGAATGTTTAACTATTTTGGTTAGATTATCGAATGATGCTTTTTGTTCTTTTTGTGTTTTCATTTACTAATTTGTGCATGTTCAGTTCTGATTTTTCTTACTAACATTAATCAGTTGGTGTTATAATTTGTAGGTTCTTATATTTATCCTTTTCAAAAACTTTTTTGACATTATAGTCTCTTAAATCGTAAACAAGACTAGTTCAATTTTGCCAATCATGGATAGACAACGCATGACTGCCACCAGGCTAGTTGCCTTGTCTTCCCCTTCAGTCACTGCCACCACCACTACCACTATAACCATTGAAAACTCTGAACCATCATCCTCTTCCTATCAGCAAGAACAACAGCAACCAGAAGTCCTTTTCCTCCCCCTAAATCGCAGGAAGAAGGTCTCTTGGAAAGAGGGCACGGTAGACAATGAGTTTATGCAGAAGAAGAGCTCCAAGAAATGTTGTATCTTTCATAAAGAGAAGCCATTTGATGAGGATGACAGTGATGAAGATGACAATCCAGATCACTCTGATAAACATGGCCACGATCACAATGACGGTGGGTGTTGTTCTAAGAATAATAATAATGAAGGTGGTCCAAGCACTTAAGGTTCTGATCAATCGGAGCAGTGATAGATGAAAAGATAAAGAGAGGCATATTTGTTGTAATTGTATACTATTTGTAGCAGTGGTTGCAGCAGGAAAGTGTCATGTCATTGAAATGGTAGCAATGCTTTCGTTTATAATTTTTGCTTTAAAACTTTACTATTGATCACAGCTATCCTATCCGCTATAGTAGAGAGGGTTTCATGTCTATTGAACTGGAACATCAGACTATACTGTCGAGTCTTTTTGACAGCAAATTGTAAGATCGTCCTTTGTTCTATATGCTTACGTTTTCTGTGATTTAAAAATGGTTTTATTTTGCTAATTGTTGTTTGTTTTTTCTTTTTCTTTTGTTGTTTTTGCTGAACCCAATGTTTTGTTGCTTGGACTTTTATTAATGGAGCCATTGTAACCCTGGACTTTTTCTGTCTTGGTCATATGTAGTCCTGGGCTAAAAGATTCCATAGATTTGTTCACCAAAAAAAAAAAAGAGCAAACAAACAAACAAACGATTCCATAGACAAATTGCATAAATGGTGAATGCGATGGTGTTGATGGCTCATTCTTCAACATCGTAGCATTCCCCTGTATAGATAGCTGACCATTACCCAGAAAAACATGTGGTTACTGTAAACACTGAAATCATAGAGCCCAATATGTCTGACTAATCTCTTGGAACCAATAGGCTTACTGTAAACACTGAAATCTAAAATTCTTGATAATGACCAAAAAATAAAAATAAAAATAATAATCTTGACATGACCAAAAAGAAAACACCAAAAAACTTGAAAGAACAAACCAAAGATTAAAACTTTTGAATCTTCTCAAGACCTGTTTGAAGGCAACAGATTCGATGGTCCACCCCTAGTTGCGGATGGGATCAACGATGGAGCACCATTTTTTGGCTGTATAAGTGAGAGTTAATGTATAAGTGATATTTTATAAAAATTAATAAGCGTATTTAATTTTAGGTATTTGCAGAAGAGTCCCTATTTCCCTCCTCTCACTCCCAAATTGGACGCCATTGAACAACATAATTTTTAAAACAATGAGATTTGAACGGATTATTTTTATACTTAAACTCCTCAATATTAGTTCAATATTTAAACTGTTTCGTATATGTTATAGTTAAAACTAAATACTTTCATTAAATGATGTCATAAAGCGTAAAAGGTCAAAGGAAAAAAAACTTTTATTTGAATTAAATGAAGCACGCATTGATCAAACATTATTGACGATTAATGTTAGAAACACTCATCCTTGATACTTATGCAGCTGTGAATATTCAATTATTCATTGCCCCTTTCAAGTACTATTCACTGTTCATGTCAATATTGGCATGGCTTGGTTTGACAAATTCTATTTTACCCTTCAGGTCTTCGTCTTTCATTATTGAAACCAAAGTGCAAGTTAAGAAACTCCCCACATACGATGACCGTAAGGCGATTTGAACTTATGTGGTTATCAGGAATGCTGGTTCCATGAAGTTTTGGAAAAACAGGATGTGGCACATTATGAGCCACAGTGCACTAATTAACCAACATCAGTACAAGTACTAGTAGCCTGTTCTTTGGCCTATAAGAAACAGTATTTTGTAGATTACAAATATTTTCACCATCCAGACTTTTTACCTAATAGAGCTAAGTTGCCTATTTACAAAGTATTTGAAGGCTCAATGATAGTTGAAAGTAATTTATTTGTACGAGGTAATCAGTTTAACAGTATTTGGTGTAGTGGAGTGCCAAAATTTGATTAAGAGAATAAATTTTATTTTAACTAGATTAATTTATTTCGACAAAGTTTATTTTGACTAAAAATCAATGTCTGATTTCCAATATGGATGACAAGGTGAAGAGGTCAAGCCTCTTGGCAACTTGAGCTCTAAAAAGCAAAATAAAAAATCCCAACCCATTTTTAGGTTAGTGGTGTGGTAGAGTCAATGAGACAAATGATGCAACCTCTGAAAATCTGGGCTTCAAGGTGGACTACATGTCTGAATAAGTCAGAGTTATGTTGGCTTCTGTCGTTGACTCTTGTCCTTATCTTCACAAGTCTTCCGTTGCCTCTCCTGGAAAGAACCCGAGTCTCCCTAAAGTCCCCCACCCATTGCAGGGACACTGACTCGGTCTTATCTTTGATTGAACCAATTTTAGAGAGACATGCTTTTTGACCTTGTAAGTTAGGAAATAATATAGTGTTTGTTTGATATTTTGTTAAAACAAATTAAAATTTTGATTAATAAAACATGCATACAAAATTTAAAATAATTTAGATAAATATTTTTAAAGAGTTAAAATCCAAAAAAAATATCTGACATTCTTTACTAGATGCTAATTTCTATGCACTTTGATTGTATAATTTTTTTACATTGTCAATTAATTATATATTATCACAGGAAATATGGTTGTGTCTCATATTCACTATTGAAGAAGTTATGTAAATTAGAGGCTTTGATTGGATGGTGGAGTGAAATTTTTTTTAATTGATAGTATATAAAAATTAAATTTTTTCATATGTTAAATTATTTTTTAAAAAAATTACATGACTGTAAGGATATATTTGGGTATAAAGAGAAAAATAAATAGAAAAATGTGTAAAATTATACAATTTTATGTGTAAAATTATACATAATCATAGCTAAGACTATTTTCTTAAATTTAAACATATGCATAATGTATTAATAGAGAGTATGATTTGTTAAAAACTGAAAGCTGAACCAAAATGATTCAGACCTACGTTAAAAAAAGCTACAAGGCCAACAGCTATTTGGATTTCAGTGGCTTCATTCACATAGCACCAATTTATTTTTTGTTGACTTCACCAACCAATTTCCTTCCACATCAAAACAAAATTTCCTAATCAAATATTAATGGGATTTTAACTTCTCACAACCCTCTAATGAATTTAAACCTGAGATATACGCTTCACTTACGGAACCACAACTTACTAGTTTCTTCTTACCACCATACTCTATATTAAGCACTAAAAGCCCAAATATTGTTCCACATAGCTTATGATTTATATCTACTACTTTATTCATCACCAATGAAAATGGCTCCAACATCACTGATGCTTTTGTTAGTAGCATTGGTGTTGATCAGCCATGCAATGGGGGATTCAGCTCAAGAGAAGCAGAAATGTGTACAACAATTGACAGTTATTGCAACGTGTCTTCCATATGTTGGTGGTGATGCCAAAGCTCCCACACCAGATTGTTGCAGTGGTCTCATACAAGCCATCAAGAACAATAAGAAGTGCATCTGTCTTATTATCAAAGACAGGGATGATCCTGACCTTTCCTTGAAGGTTAACATCACACTTGCTCTTGGCCTTCCTTCTCTTTGCAAAGCCCCTGATAATCTCTCACAGTGTCCAGGTAAGTTTTATGGATTAATTCAATTTTAATTTTGAATCTTATATTTTTCTATAATGACATGACAGTACATAGTTTTGTATGAGAGAAACACAAACATGTGATATGATTTTCAAGTCCCATAAAGAAATAATAAGCAGTACATTGTTTTGCTGGAGAAAAAAATACTGGTTGTTGGATAGAATAAAGTGATATTACTCATTTACCCACCTAAGGATCAACATGCGGGTTACATTATTTTGACAAATAGATTCGCTTTGCTGAAAAATTATGGCCCTCTAGCATTTCTTAGAAACAATTTATGCTTTTCTATATTGGAATATGGAATATATTATCATGTTTTTGAGGAAAAGAAAATGATACAATCCACTACTATTAATCCATATTGCTTAAGCTATATATCTCACAGCTTTCAACCCTGCAAGATTTCAAACTACTTCTGAATCTGTATTTGAGATTATTTGAATTTTGAGCAGCCCTTCTTCACTTGGATCCTAAATCACCTGAAGCTCAAGCTTTTAATCAACTGGGTCAGAACTCCAACAACGGATCCATTAGTCCTTCTCCTCGTGCTTCTGGTAATGATCCTTTCAAGAACATGCCTTTTTTTGTTTTGTAGTTCTTTTTTCAATCTCATTTTGGCTTTAATGGGATGATAAGCGCTTTGAGTTTCAATTTATGTATTTGGCAGTTCAGCAGCCCGCAGCAACGAGTACCCCAACAAAGAACGATGCCTCTTACAAGGGAAAGACATTGTTAGAAAGTTTGGCTGCAGGAATTCTAGTTTGGATTTTTGGAGCCTAACTCATATATTACTAATGTAGCATTGTACCATGTTAAAATGTTGACCCTTGAGAGTTATCACATCCAAAATATGTAAATCTGTTATAGCTTGTGCTTTTTGGGTTGTTCATGTACCTTGGTCCTTCGTAATTTCTGAATGTTATTGCTCTTTCGAAAAACTATGTATCTGCTTAAGTTGGTGTACTCAGTGCTCCTATGCTATGCTTCTTTAATTCTTTTGCCACTATTCCTAAAGCTTAGTCATGAAATGTAAAATCTTAAATTTTCTTATGTAAGGTGTGTATGATTAATAGTGAATAAAATCGAAGATAAAACAGAATACACGAACAATGTTGAAATTTGATGCATTCTTACAATATATAATTAAGAAAAATGCCTCTCTAAAATAAATTTGTATTTGAAGTAAGACAATAAAGACGAAGACGTTCTTGAATCAGTTACTAGGTTAAGAAAGTGTCACATTATTACTAAGGTATTTCGTTTTCAGAAAAAAAACAAGAATCTTTTACTGTTTTTTATAATATATATTCACCAGTACTATAAAATTATATTCAATAGTCAAAATCAAATCCATAGAAAGCTTAGATAAGATAAGAATTGAGTACTTATCAATAAAAAAGAAAAAGAGAATTGACTATTTACCACATCGAAAAGAGAAGTAGTATACAGCCCGAAATGTTTTCCAAAACCAACTGAGTTGTCAATCCATCATCTATTATCAGTTACACTTGCACCCATCTTTGAATTGCTTTGTTTTTTTTCCTCCAATAATGTTTATACAAATCAGCCGAGCAAATCAAAATCAGGCCATTGCGTAGCATCTCTCCATTGAAAATATATAATAGTATACAGATAAATTCTTGCTTCTTACCTATATCTTTGGAAGTCAAGAAATTAATGCATATTCCTAGAATATTATGTAAGATTACACTCACTTCCATTCACCACTTAAAATTTCAGCTTTAGCTAATGATGATAGACAATTCAAAACAAAATCTTCACTATCGATCTGTATTCTCAGTCTTCCTCACATCAAGAACTTCTATTACAAATGAAAGCAACCAAAACAGAAATTACACACTATATCTACAAATAACAAGGCAACATTTCCTAACTTGCCGTGTCTACAATAGCACCTTGTGATGATGTCTTCACTCCTTAGCAGGTAAACTCATAGTTTAGCAAGCAACCTTCTTACCTTCAGGACTATGGTCACATAAATCAGATCTCCCAAGTGATCAAGAAAATGGAAATAAGCATGCCTACAAGTTTTGTTGAAGAAATAACACTGCAAACTCCCCAAAACCCTGCAGCAAATCCAACTCCCATTCCTATGTAAAAATCTGATGTGTCAAAGAAACTGTCATCAGTATGTCCAACAGAAGCACTCGTCAACAAGTATTCCTCACCTGTGCAGTTATTTGTCAGAGGAGGACCACAAAGTCCAGGATTACCTGTGTAGCTAAGTGCCTCAAAGCTCTGAAGTTGAGTGCTTGGGGATCATACCTGACAAGTTGTTGTATGATAGATTCAGGAAGCTTAGAAAGGACAAATCAGAGAAGCTTTGAGGGATTTCACCTGAAATGTAGTTTAATGAGAGATCAAGGGACTCCAGCAACTTCATGCCCCCCATGTCTTTTGGTATTTCTCCAGCTAAATGGTTTTTGGACAAGTTCAAAAATCTCAAAGCAGATTGCTTGGAAATTTCAGGAGGAATAGCCCCAGACAGCTTGTTACTTGAAAGGTCAATCATTCTCACAAGGATCAGGTTGTCTCTGTACTCTAATTCATCTCCTTTGGGAACCAAAACAAGACTTTCTCTGTAGTTGTCATAGTTCAAGTCATAGCCGTAGAAATACTTTAAAGGGTTTGCAAAGAAGTCATCTTCACCAGCCATTGCTTTCAGGTTATCCAAACAATTTGGAATGGTTCCTGAGAGGCTGTTGTTGGCTAGGTCCAGCACAATTAGGGAAGAAAGTTGGCACAGCTGTGGAGTAATGATGCCTTTGAACTTGTTGGATCTTAATCGAAGAACCATTAGACCTTGCATTTCCCACATCCAAGCTGGTAATGCATCAGAAAGTTGGTTGTTACCCATGTCAATGAACTTCAACATAGAGCAGTTTTGCATAGTTGAAGGAACAGATCCAGAAAAGGCATTGTCATCCAGCAGCAATGACTCAAGTCCAGACAAGTACCCTATGGAGTTTGGAATTTCTCCAGAAAAATTGTTTCTACCCAAGTTCAAATGCATCAAAGCTTGCCAATGCATCAAACAGTGAGGAAGATCACCGGATAAGTGATTATTTGAAACATCAAGCACGGTTAACTTATTAGTATCACTCACCTTTGACAGAAAAAGGGAGAAATTGGTCCAGAAATTGAGTTGTTAGCAATATTCAGCACTTCAACATTTGCAGAGACACTCGGCAATCGACCCTCGAATAGATTAGAACTCAAATTTATGATGCTGGTATTCAGGAAGATATTAGATAGGTCCCCACTTATCAGATTGTTTGACAGATCCAGGAAATCAAGTTGCAAAGTCCAATTCCAAAACCAATTTGAAGCCACGTCTGAGATGCCTGACTTGGATATTGTCAATACCTTGAGGGAACCCTGCATTTTTAGCCATGCTGGAAACTTAGGCCCTATTACACAGGAGCTCATTAAAAAATATTCAAGTTGAAATGGAGGCACCCAACTGGAGTTGACAGTGAGAAACAGTTTTGTTGAGGACATGCGTATTCCTTTAATTTGGAGAATTTTAGAAAATGTAACTCTTTTATTGGTCCTACTAACAAATTTGATGAAAGGTCTAATGTCACCAAATTTGAGAGAACTCCTAGAGTTACAGGCATACCACCTGTCAGGGAATTTGCTGCAAGATTTAATACCTGCAGGTTTCTCAAGAACCCAAACCTCTTGGGAATAGTCCCGTTGAGTTGGTTGTGACCAAGATTTAATGTCCTCAAGGATGATAAATTTGCAAATGATGAGGGAATTGGACCTGTGATGGTATTGTTACTGAGATCTAGGATCTCAAGGTGCTCAAGCTTGCCTAATGAATCCGGAAGTGCCCCGCTGAGTTGGTTGCCTTGCAGGTCTAGAGCTTTTAAGTTCTGAAGGCTTGATATCATCTCAGGGATTTCACCCTGTAGAAAGTTACTGCTAAAATCTAGCTGTACTAGAGTTGTACTGAGATTGGAGAGCCACGAAGGGATTCCTTGATTTAGATTGTTATTTGAAAGGTCAAGGACTTGGAGATATGTGAAGTTGGCTTTCCCTTTGGTAGTGCTAGGTTGTCAATTTGACAGTTCTCCAAGTACAATTCTGAAAGAGAAGGAAGTGTACCAAATACCTGGAGCCAGTCAACTTGTTTATGAAGGTCTACACCACTCAAACTAAGGTATTCTAAAGAAGGAAGTGTTGATATCCAATTAATGTTATCCACCTGAAGAGCATAATTGTATGCAAGATTAAGGTGCTGCAGGTTTGAGAGATTTCCTAGCTGATGAGGGATTAGTCCCATGAACCCACTTAATCTAAGGTCCAGGTACCTTAGTCCCTCCATGGAGCCAAGGAAGCTTGGTATTTGAGTATGTACAAAATAATTCAAACTCAAGTCCAAACTAATCAAAGACTTTAGTTCCAGCAAGGAAGGACTAATCTCACCACTCAACTCCATGTAAGGGGAGTCCAGAGGTGTGCTAAGATTGAGTTCCACGACGCGACCCGTGATGTTGTTGCAGCGAACTCCAAGCCATCCACAGCAATCATCCTCACTAGACCATGAAGAGAGCCTGTTTGAAGGGTCTGATAGTCCATGCTTGAAGCTGAGGAGTACATTCCTTTCTTTCTCGCTGCAAGTCATATTGAGCCCTTTTGCCATGCATGAACTGAAGTAAAGGGTTGTTACAAAAATGGACAAAATCAAGTGAAGAGCTTGAGTTCTATATGGTGATGCCATGATCAAGCATTAAACCATGAGAGGAAAAAAAAAAAGATGAAGTTCACAGTTGGCTAGTGCACAGTTTGTGTATAGTACTAGTGCTTGCTTAGCACAGCTTGTGAAACTAAGTGATGAATCTGTGAGCAAATATCACTGTAGTCATTAGTGTGATACGTCATTCATACTAACACAACACTCAACACAAAGCCTTTATGTGAAATTTGAAGGAATTCATCACTGTTCCAGTCAATGGTAACGTGCATGACCCGGTTTCACACCTTTAATTTCACGGGCCGCAGTTTTATGTCTTGTGTTTTAGTTTATTTTGGTGGGGGGCAAACCAGATTCAAGTTATGATTAGGACTGGCTACAACTACTACTACTTAGTGACTTGAATATAGCATTTTTTCGCAAATATTTTTTGAAGAAAAATGATTCGATGGCTATGTGGCACAGGGTGCAAGGTGGCTGCGGTAGGGCCCTTACCAACCCATTAGTGCAACTAGCGTTTTCTGTGGGCAATGAGAAACAAGATTAATTCTACAAAGAATTCCACATTTAGTTTTCAATTTATTTTAATAATGCATGGCTGATTGCATTCACAGAAGTACTTTGAAGACCAATAACATCCTCCAACTGATGCTCTTTTCACACAGCTTTTCTCTATAAAGCTTAAACGATCATTTCTCAATTCATTTATAGTGGTGCATATCTTGAAGTTATATATAAATTACAGAGTTTGTTTTGATGAAAGCATGAAGTGGACTATCTGGCACTGTAAAATATTCTGATTTCATAAAATCATCATGGCTGAACCTTAAAAAAGAATGAATTTACGTTGACATCAACATTTTCAATATACTTGATTATTTTATTAATTGAACATTAATCAAAATGTTAACTACAACATGAATCCAATGGTAAAAAAGTTGGGCCTCTTAGAAACTAGACATTTGTTCAAGTTCCTTCCTCTTAGCAGCACAATGCTTTGCTCTCCATTATAATTACACTTTCCAATGATTGTTGGAATTAATTCTTAATTTATTTTATGGTTTTCTATGAAAAAAAATAAGTTAGATAAATTTTTGGTGTAGTGTGAAAGAGTCATGGAGACAAATGGTGTGTAAGGACCACTTTCTTTATTTTTGGCAAGTTGCAGGAGGAATTGTGCAGAATAAATAATAAAGAAACACATGGGCTGCGCTGCCTTACTAATGTCTTTATGCATGATTAATCATCTAATTGTTACCTATAGGCCTAAATGGGTTCGTTTTAAGTGGTTTGTGATCTATATTGGCATCATTTGTTGGTGTAGGCTCTTGTTCACATTTGTACTAGACTTGCCAAGGTGCCATTTTGGGGAAGAACCACAGTCTTTGAATAATGTCCCACTTGTTCAGAAACACTCAATATTTACTATTAACTAACAACAGGATCTAGATTTAAATCAGTTATTTCTCAAGATTTGCATGATTTGAACAAAGGAAATAGAGTAGTACATATTGTTTACATATTGTTTTAGACTTTTAGTACCTTGTCGCTGTACATAATGTAATTTTGGACTATCATATATGTCCTCATTTCATTTTAAGACTTGTCTCTCAATTCTACTTCCACAGCTTATAAATTATAAACTACCTCCGCTCATCCATTCATTACAACTGAATATGGTTTCTTCTAAGTTCCAATACCCGGTGCTATTCTACCACACTAGCATGTGTGGTAGAAATGTGTAGAACAATTGACTGGCATTGCAACATGTCTGCCATATGTTGGTGGTGATGCCAAAGCTCCCACACCAGATTGTTGCAGTGGTCTCATACAAGCCATCAAGAACAACAAGAAGTGCATCTGTCTTATTATCAAAGACAGATGATCCTGACCTTGCCTTAAAGGTTAACATCACACTTGCTCTTGGCCTTCCTTCACTTTGCAAAGCTCCTGATAATTTCTCCCAGTGTCCTGGTAAGTTTAATCACGCCCATCTTTTATTTGGATCATATCATTTACCTTGAAGAACTAATTAAGTGTTATGTTTTATTATCTATGCTGCTATGCGGTGGTCCACAAGTCCTATGCAGAAACCACTTTCGTTTCTCTCTTTTGTTACTTGACACTACCATATTTTAAAGGGTTAAAAGAAAGTAGTATCCGAATCTTCCAAGTTTAGTCTATTTCTGAAGCTATCTCTGAGTTATACTTGTAAGTTCTGAAAGTTGAAACTATTTGAGGTCTTATTGTATTTTGAGAATTGCTATGTTAAATGATTTGTGCAGCACTTCTTCACTTGGATCCTAAATCAGCTGAAGCTCAAGCTTTTAATCAAGTGGTTCAGAACTCAAATGGTGGCTCTATCAGTTCTTCTCCCAACCCTTCTGGTAATGGTCATGTCAAAGTGCATATGCTTTTTTAATTTGTATTTTTTTTTTCCAATTTGGTTTTGCACTTTGACTCAGGCTTTACTGTGAGGCACCAATGATATTTATAATGTGTGTCTCTATTGTGTATTCAGCTGAAGGAAGTTCCAGAATGGGAAAAAGCAGGGTACAAATGAAACGGCAACTACAAAGAACTGTGCCTCTTACAAGAGAAAGAGATTGTTACAAAGTTTGGTTGCATGGCTTCTGCTTTGGTTTTCTGGAGCTTAGCTCAAGTGGTACCACAAGTACCAATCATGATATACCTTTCATATCATGTAGAAATGTAAACCATTTGATACCCAAACCTTAAACCGTTTGTAGTATTGGCTATTTATCCTTGTTTTGTGAGCATTTTGTGTGGTTGTCTCACAAAAAACAGGTGCTTATTTATTGGATGTGCTCCTATGTTCTCTTGCATGTATTAAATGACATGGCCGTTGAATACTGATCTTTTAATATCTTCGCTATGATTAATCATGTTCCAGAAGAGAGAGAAATAGAATCATAAAGAAGAAACGAAAAGAAATGTTTTAAATTTAATTTACTTTGACAAGAAAGTTGCTTAAGAGATATGATTAAATCAAATCGTATCATATATTTATATCTAAAAGAAATACCATAAAAAATTATTACATGAAGTTTAAAGTCACTCAACTTCCTAAATTACTCTACTTCCTATTTGTTTTAACCTACAATCAAATTTAAATTTAAAAAAATTATATCTATACATTTATGTCGAAAAGCCTAGATTTCCCCCCTAAAATCACTCCACTTTCTCTTTCTTCTCTATTTGTAATAAAATTTAAAATATGTTTCACTATTAAATTATCTTACTCAATTTATTAATTTAATAATTTATTAATTGAGCACATAGCTACATTACATACGAAAAACCTGTAATTATATAATTAGATACATTTTTTTGTATAGAGATATATTTTTATTTAAATATCAATTTTCATACACTAATTTATAGTATCAATCAATTACATTTTTAATCACAAACTCAAATTTAAGTGAATGAAAATACATGGTTGAATATTTATGTAAATTTTTAATATTAACACTATATATAAATTAAATACTAAAAAAATCTTGGCACGATTAGTTAGTGCAAATTGCAAAGAAAACATACAATTAAATGATTTTTTAGTTAAAAATAACCATTTTTCAAAGAAACTATTTGTATAAGTTTTTACTCAAAATTTAAAAGTATATATTAGCCTTTACTCAAAAGTTAAAAGTGTATATATATATAATTTATCAAATTTAATTAAATATATTATAAATAAAAATATTAAACAATGTAAATAAATTTAAATCAAAAAATATTTCAAAAATTAATTTTTTATACAATGCACGGGTATTGTCTAATTGTGTTTAAGATTTAGACTTCGATTTTCGCATGTGGTCCTTTGATAATAGGTTACTTACATGTATTAACTATTAAAACATTGTCAAAGTTTGTAGTGTGTCATGATCTTGAAATGTGACAACCTTATACTTTTCCTAAATTTTAAGTGAAAAAAGTGTTAAATATTACAACATCGACAAAAAAGGGAAAAAAGTGAGAGTAGTAAATAAGAACACAAAATGAAATGAAAACAACACTCTTATAACATTTCTTATATTTAATGTATCACAGAACTAGATCATGACGATACATGGGAAACACATTCCCAAACAAGTCTTAACACACAATTTTTCATGAAAACGACAAAAGTTTCCTATATTTATTGGACCTTGCCCAAATAACAAATTAAGTTTATAAGTCCTTTCTATAACATAATTTATATAGCTAAGTCCTAAGTTCTCAAACATAAGCATAATATAAGTTAAAGGACTTACTTGTGACATATGGAGCAATTGACAACTAACAGACTAAAACAAAATAGAGGTTCCAACAAAAAGGCCTCCACATGAAGGTTCACCAACCGGAATCAACTAAGGTTGTGCGGAGGAATAAACCGAACGGCACCTATATCTAAAAATAACGAAAGGACAATGGGGTGAGTTTTGCAACTCAACAAGAGTTATGATATCCATAGTTTATTGAATGCAATCATGAATAAGGTAAATATAATAACATAGACATACTCATAAGAATATGGTTCTAGTCATTACATGAGATTTCTTGAAAACATATCTTTACATAATCACTTAAATCTAAACATAATGGGGAGCTATCCAAAACGGAACAATAACAAGTCCAGACATGATCCAAGGTCATGTGCGGGTTAGTACCACGCCTACAACTGGAGTTGACCTATAGCCATATACATGTCCACCCATGACAAAAGTCATTTGTGGGTTAGCACCTTGCCTACTAACTGGCTCAAAACCAAATACATGTCAGAATATCATTGCAGTTATGTGCGGTTAACACCTCACTGCTAATTGGAGTTTCTCAATGTGCACCAAGGGTAATGACACTATCATTAGCTATAGGTTCTAACTATGAAATTTTTCCCAAATTAAATCACCATCAGGCACATTCCAATTCCATGATATTCTTACAATATAAAATTCATTCTCAAGTTATATGAGATATATGATGTGTTTGTTTGTGATTATTTTGGCAAATAATCACTTTTGTCACCTAAAAAAATCACTTTTCATATATTTGGTTAATTTTTAAAAAATAATTGAAATTTCAAAAAAACAAGTTTTTAGTTTTTTTAATTATATATAAAATTTAGTTTTCATAATTACTTTTTTCAAAATCTAAAGCAAACCATCCATAGGGGACATTAGATAAAATCAAATTTAATAATCAACATAAGATATTCTAAAATTCAACATACATTACAATTCAATTAAGAATAATTAAATAAACATAATAATTGAGTTCTGGCCTCCAAATGAAAGCTTCCATTTAAAACATAAAGTAACAAGACAATATTAATATTTATGAGCTAAAATTTATTATGCAAAAAGTAAACTATAGATACATTATCTACTCATAACTAGTGGTTTCAAGAACCGAAGAACAACTCCACTGATGCCACCAATTCAAGTGTTGATGCTTGATTGCTCTAGGAACAAGACAACATTAATATTTATGAGCTAGCAATGTCACCAATTTACATAAATTAATCCAAAATCACAAAAACTCCCAATTCTATACACCTAGGGTTCAAAACCCCCAAATCTACCATTAAAAACTACATAGAGAGGTCAATATGATTTATGAAGCAAGATTGACACTAACCTACTACTCCTAGAAAAAAACTTAGAGGTGGAAAACATCCAAAACTCACAACTCTAATTGGTTCCTCTACTTAAGAGAGAAACCATGAGTTAGAGAGAGAGAGAAGAGAAGAGAAAGGTGCGATTTGGTGATGATGAGGAGGAGGGGATGAAGATGGTAGTTGAGGTGATGTGGAGGTGGTGGTGGTGATATTGTGGAGAGTGAGAGAAGGAAGAGGAATGAGGAGGGAGGAAGGAAGAAGGGGAAAGAAAGAGAAGGGAAAAGAAGAAGTGGCGAATAGGAGGGGAAGAAGAGAAGGAGGAAGGAAAAGGAATATTGAGGGGAATGCTAAAGTGGTCTACACCACTTAAAGTTTATGTGGTTCAATCCTCATTTTTTTAAGTTGTCACATAATGAAAACAAAATACTCTAATGAAGACATTAATAAAACAATTAAGTAATCGTATAGATTTGATTAATTTTTGTTTATAAATAGCCTTTCAACCCTTTAACATTTTTATTAGAACTTTTATAAGTTCAAAATGAACTAATCATAATGTTCGCGGCAATATATATATATATATATATATATATATATATATATATATATATATATATATGTTTTGTTCAGTAAAAAAAAAAATCTAAAAGGCAATACACTTTGCAGTTCGCTCCTTTCCTTGCATTTTTGGTCAAAATTCCCCTGCCAGTTACCTTGGTCCAAATTTATATTGGGCTCATTACGCATATTGAATCATTTGGGCCATTATATTCGTTCACTTTCAAACGAAAAACGCCTTATGACCCAAAAGATAGACCACAACTCTATGATGATTTTATAATTTGGGCTCCGAGTTGAGTGGTAGAGAACAGTCATTACGAATACAAGCGGGTTCATGTCAGATAAAAGCCCCAGACCAACAAAAAGAAAAAGATAAAAGCCAAAAATGACAAGTGGGTTGTAAACTTGTTTTATTCAGAGAGTAGTTGATATGTTAAGTGAATAAATAATACCTAATTTCTTTAACACAAAAAAGAAAAAAACAAAAGAGATATATATATATATATATATATACACACACAGAGATTAATCTCCGCTTTTTGACCAAAAAAAATTCTTGCCTTTGTTTCGATGTGGAATTGAAATTTAAAATTTTTATTTTATTTTTTTTTAGAATTTTAAGTTTTATATTTGGGTTTATTAAAAATTAGAACATGTTGTAATTGTAAAATTTAATTTTCTTATATAAATGTGTAATTCAAAATTTAAAAATAATAAAAATAGTAATACAATAATAGTTTTTGTATGAAAATTATCTATATATAAAATATTAAACCTGGAAGTTTTTATATATATTTTTTATAAAATATTTAATTTCAGTCAATATGACTGTTGACAAATAAGAAAGATAAATAATCATATAAATTTTAATGAAGAGAGACATTTAATAAACTTTGAAATTGGTATGCGATGAATCAAGAATAAAAATATATATCTTATTTGTTTTTCAATTTCATAAAAGTAGTTTATGAAATTATATTTATAATTTTATATGTTATTTTAAACATAAAATATAAAATTAAAACCCCTTAAAAAAATAAAATTTAAAATTAAGATCTGTAATTGTAATTTCAAACTATAATTTTATGCTCAATTTTGTAACTCAAAGGTGAACTTATATCTGTGTTTTAGATAATGCGATAGAAAAACACTCCTTGGTACAAATTTGATTTCGTACAACCTGTGCAAAAGTAAGAAAGTGGGCTATTACACGAGTCAATTTTTTCCACCTCCTTGATTTTCGTCTTTTCCTGTACTGTGTTTGGTTAATTTCTTTTTACACAAGTTTTCTGTTTGAACCAAATGGCAATCCGCAAAGCAATATAGCCCATAATGATATGACTGACAATCTGACATGTTGCCTGCTTGCCTTATGCCGGAGACCTCAACACACTCGAAACTAGGAAATTAACTAACCACTGAGCTTCGGCACTTCGAGTGCAGGCTTCTCGAATCATCTTGTTTTCACTTACTTTGTTGACAAGCTTGATTAAAGCTAAGAAAACATTCGGGCAAGTCGTGAGTAGATTCTCTCATATGTTAAAAAACTCATGAGAGAGTTATATTTTCGTCCTTATCTTTAATCTTTTTGTTCCAAAAAAGACGAAAAGTACACGTAAAAAAAATTGAAAGTGAAAATGAATTAGTTTATATATGAGAGGATGCATTATTGTATAACAGCTTGAACTCTCTGTCTTTTGTAAATGTTCTCCTATTGCCTTACCCTTGACCATGTTATTACAATTTCTAATGATAGTAGAGAATAATAATTCTAGGATGGTTCTATAGTTTGGTTGCATAAAAATTCCAACCCACTCTTAGTTGAGTGGTACAATACACAAGAGTCATCATGAAGACGGTAGCGTGGAATGACCACTAATTCCTCCCTCCTTTGTAATCTTAATGTTGAATTTCGCAAAACACATTATGAAAAGGCATAATTGCAAAGCCATAATATTAAGAAAAAATGGGATTGATTAGTGTGATAGATATCTTGATCTCTTAATAAGAGATATCAAATTCAAGCTCTAACAATAAAAAAAAAAAACTAGTTCAGAACCTCTACCCTTTTAAAAGATAATCGAATTAGTTAGATTTTTAGTAAGTAAAGTCTAAAGGACCCATTGAAACTAATATATAGGCACACACAACATCGTCCTTAAGTGATATATATGTGTTGTAAGTAACGAAATATAGAATATGGTTACTTCAATCATAAAATAATTAATTAAAGGATTTTATATTGAAGTAAGGGTTGTAAATCATTTTAATCAATGTTGAATGTTGAATTTTGAATTTTGAATTATCTAATGGATATATGCCTAACACATTGGGCAAACGGTATGCGGTGGTTCCTTTGGAAGCATCAAAGTCTTCGAAAGTGCAGACCCACTCTGATTGTTTAGAATCAATATTAAACACTAAACTATTTATTAGTATTTACACATTAAATTAAAAATAATTTTTGATTATAAATATATTTATTTGATAAGTCATATTTTTAGGACAATGACCTTCTAAAATAAGGATCTTATTTTAAAGAATAAAATAAATGGATTTACTATTAATAAAATTAGAAATAGAATTATTTTCACTCTATTAATCTAAAAGTAAAATTTTTCACTTTAACTTTTAAAGTGATATTTAAATCCCGTGTTTTAAGTTATAACATATAAATGATATAAGCAGTTATATAACAAATCATAGGTATGCATAATGCATTTTCCCCTTTTTCCTTAGAAGCTTAAATTGTAGATTTTAGTGATTTTATTTTCTAGAGCACACTAGCAAAATCCTAGAAGAAGTTTTCTTTCTGTCATTACAATATCATATTTAAGTTTAACAAAGGGGTAGTATAAAATATAAACAACGTTTAGTTTACACTCGTTTTAAAGCTAAATGGAGATATTTAGATCATGCCTCAAAAGATATATTATTTAGATATAAAAAAAGTAAATATAAAAAAAATATTCATAAAGTGAAAAAAATACAAACATATTGCAACGTACGATAACACCTTGAATATCTCTTAAATTTTATCGAGAATGAATCACAATTATTTTTTAATTAATTCTTTTTAATCCCAATATAATTTTATCTAACTATTGTTTTGGACATGTTATTTATTTATTGTAAAATACATAACTGAAATCATTTTATTTTGGGTTACTTTTTGTTTGTGTTTGGAAAAAATGAACGAGTGAAATGAAAATGCTATATATTGCAAAGTTCTTTGCCATTGTGATGTACTCCTGACCGATCACCTACAAAACAATGAGAATATCGTTGAATAGCTTTGTATTTTGTGTTCTTTCCTACTAACTAAAATTGGTGACTTATGTTTGTGCATAAATTCAACCTTGGGCTGCATTGAGCGAAAAAGGCAAGCTCTTTTCTGTTAGGCTTAGGGACTAATTCATAGTATAGTTAAATAATGTCAATATATGATAATAGGTATCAAATAAATTATAATTAAATTTACTAATTCAGTTAGCGAAAATAAAAATTAGGGTGAATAGTAATTCACGGAGTATCTACTTGTAGTATTTATAGTGGGGCTACTTGTCATTATTCACGTGGCAATCCTTAATAATCGGACCACATCACTAATCTCATGATTAATATGATTGGCATAGTTTACTAGTGAGATCATTGTCACCATTAACGCTATTAAATATATCAAGAAATTACATATTGAATTTTTAACATAGTTCAAATATTTGAAAGAAAACCAGAACAAACTCCAAAAAATATTTATTATTCAAGATAATTTAAAATATCCTTTCCACTCTCTAACTCAATAGATAAATATAGTGTTTCTTGGTGAGAACCCTCTATTTAAATACTACACTTTTACAGTCCAAAGAATAATAAAGATGAAATTTAAAAATATTCCTTATATATTTATATACACCCTACACTCTCTAAGATTTTATTTACTCACACTCTCTATTTTTTCCTTTTGCTCTCAGAAAAATAACATACTTTCTATATATATTTTTTTCTCTCACTCTACAGCTCTTGCTCTGCTGCTTGTTCTGCTCTCTTTTTTCCCTTTTTTTTTAATAGAAAACACAGTCTGAACATGATCTGTGGATCGCAACACCTAAAAGAAAAACGCGTACAATCTTCCAATCTTCCAACCATTCAACTTTGAAAATTTTGCAACTCCAAGTTGTTGCATTAAAAGCCAATTTTATGGCCTTTTCCCTTCAACAATTTCGGTTCCTTTTTTTTCTTTTCAGCTGCTGGACCCACATTCTCAACCTCAAAGAAAGCATTCAAAGCTCAGAAGATCCATCATTACCCATACTTCCCTCATGGGAAGGCTGAGATTGCTGCCAGTGGAAGGCATAGCTTGCAACAATGTCACTGGACATGTTCTCTATCTCGGCTGGGACCTCACACAATAATTCTAGGATGGTTCTATAGTTTGGTTGCATGAAAATTCCAACCCACTCTTAGTTGAGTGGTACAATACGCAACAGTCATAATGAAGACGATAGCGTGGAATCACCACTAATTCCTCTCCCTCCTTTGCAAGTCTTAATGTTGAATTTGGCTGAACACATTATGAAAATGCCATAATATTAAAAAAATAAAGAAAAAGGAAATGGGGGATTGGTTAACGTGATAGCTATCTTGGTCTCTCAATCAGAGAACTCAAGTTCAAACTCTAACAATGAAAAAAAATACTCCTTCAGATAACCCTACCTCCTTTAAGAGAACTTCATTGGGTCAAATCAAATTAATTGAATTCTAATAAGTAAAGTTCAAAGAATCTATCGAAACCAATAAAAAAGAAAAACTACAACAATGTTCTTAAGTGATATCTGTGTTGTAAGAAACAAAATATAAAATATAGTTACTTCAGTGATAAAATAATTAATTAATAGGTTTTCTATTGCGGTAAGTGTTGTAAATCATTTTAATCAAAGTTGAATTATGAATATATACCTAACACACTGGGCAAACCAGGTGGACTTGCTGCCGAATGCGGTGGTTCCCTTTGGGAAGCATCAAAGTCTTCGCAAAGTCCACGTTAATATACACACCCACTCTAGTTGTTTAGAATCAATATGAAGCACTAAACTATTTATTAGTATTTACGCATTAAATTAAAAATAATTTTTAGTTACAAATATATTCATTTGATAAGTCATGTTTTAAGACATAACATATGACTGATATAAGTAGTTATGCAACATATCATAGATGTGCATTAACACATTTTCTTCAATTTTTCCTTAGCAGCTTAAATTTATTTGTGGGAATGATTTCTTCTTAATAATGTGTTCTTATGTTTGTTATAAGTTATACAAAATTATTTTGAGCATCAACTATCACCGAAAAAGATTTTTCATGATTTAGTGCGATCTCATACCCACAATTAAAGGTGGAAATAAAAAGTTTCTATGAGTTGGGATGATAGTTATTAAACATAAACATAAAATTATCCCTTAATTATTTTATTTTCCCTCCATAATTTTTATTTATTCGCGTTATTTACTTCATAAATTCATTACGCTCTCAATTTAAATTTTTTTATTAATTGTTATATTAATCGAGATAAACAAATTTTAAAAAATTAATTCTTAATTTTATATTCTTTTTTGGAAGTGTAATTTTTATTTTGGATTATAATAATAATAATAAATATGTTAGGAATATTTTGAAAATTATGACATATATTACTAGGAATATATATCACAAAACAAACAAATTTCAAATTTATTTTTGAAAATTTCGACGTTACAAATAATCCCAAAAATATTTAATATTATACAAATAATTTATTTAAAATATTCAGGAATAACATTCCTAGGAATACTATTCTCAAAATGTGATTCCGAAAAATGTAATTTCAAACTTTGAAACAAACGTCTTTTATGATTTTATTTTCTAGCGCACACTAGCAAAATCCTAGAAGAACAAGTTTTCTTTCCGTCATTACAATATTAGGTTTAAGTTTAACACGGGTGGCAGAAAATATGATGAACAACGTTTACACTCGTTTTAAAGCTAAACGAAGATATTTAGATCATCGTGTCTCAAAAAATATATTATTTAGATATATAAAAAGTAAATATAAGAATAAAATATTCATAAAATGAGAACAATACAAAACATATTGTAACCTACGATAACACCTTCAGATATCTCTTAATTTTTGTTGAGAATGAATGCCAATTATTTTATAATTAATATATTTTTCTAATCCCAAATTTCTGTAACTATTGTTTTGGATACGTTGTTTATTTTTTATTTTTTTTTGTACTACATATGTAATACATAACTGAAATCATTTTATTTTGTTACCCTTATTGTTTTGAAAAAATTGCTCGTGTGAGATGAAAATGCTATATAATTGCAAAGTTCTTTGGCATTGTGATGTACTCTTAACCGATCTCCGGCAAAACAATGAGAATATCATTGAATAGCTTTGTATTTTGTGTTCTTTTCCTACTAACTAAAATTGGTGACTTATGTTTGTGCAGAAATTCAACCTTGGGGTGCATTGAGCGAGAGAGGAAGGCTCTTCTCAACCTCAAAGAAAGCATTCATTGCTTAGATGATCCATCACTACCCATACTTCCCTCATGGGAAGGCCATGATTGCTGCCAGTGGGAAGGCATAACTTGCAACAATGTCACTGGACATGTTGTCAAGCTTGACCTCAACAACTATGGAGCATGCCCATTATTTGAAGTCCATCCCACCACTTGTTACTACAATTTTTATGCTCTAGAACGCATCAATTCATCTCTATTGCATTTGGAACATTTGAGCCATTTGGATTTGAGTGGAATTTTGATTGATGGCAGCCCAATACCAAAGTTCATTGGTTCTATGCAGCAACTGAGGTATCTTTCTCTAACCACTGATTTTCAAGGGATGGTTCCCAGCACTCTTGGAAACCTCACCAACTTGCGTGTACTTAACATCGATGATGGGATTTATGATGGGACTTATTCTAATTATGAAGATTATTGCAATGATGGGGCTTATTCCGATGATATTAGTTGGGTTGCTCACCTTTCATCACTAGAATCCTTTACCATGATAGGTGTTGAGCTTCGAAAGACACATAATCTGTTTCAGGTACTTAATATGCTTCCTTTTTTTGTTACAGATACGCCTAGTTCATTGTGGACTTGGAAATATGTCAATTCCTCTTCATCCAATTAATCTCACTAATCTTACGAGTGTTCAACTTGTTGATATTGCATGGAATGGTGTCCATGATCCATTTCTTGCTGCTTTCAGAAACATGACTTCCGTTAGAATTCTTGACATTTCACAGAACAATTTAACTTCAGTGGCACAATGGTTGGATGAGTTTAATAACCTCATTGGTCTATACCTTGCTGGCAACAGATTTTCTGGTCAATCTCTTTCTGCTTTTCAAAATAAGACTTCTATTAGAGCCCTTGACCTTGGTAATACTAATCTATATTCAGTGCCATCATGGTTAAGCAAATTTAAGAGCCTTGTCAAGTTAGGCCTTGCAGAGAATCAGCTTCATGGTTTAATTCCGTATGCTCTACGGAATTTAACATCCCTGAAAATTCTTGACCTGTCTAGTAACAACCTTACTTCAGTTCCATTGTGGTTAAGTGAGTTAAAGAATCTTATCCATCTATCTCTTGGAAGAAATCATTTTAGTAGCATAGAGGGGATCTCTATCACCAATATTGAGAAATATGTGTCACTTGAAAAACTTTGAGTTGTCTGGATACAAGCTTCAAGGGAAAGTGTTTCATAGTAATCCAAATATATCTGGCTGCAACAACTATGATTTAGAAGAGTTAGATTTAAGTCATAATAACTTTACTGATAGTTTACCAAGTTGGTTGGGGCAATTGAAAAATTTAGAATACCTTAATCTTGGCTCAAATTCATTCTCTGGCCCCATACCAGATAGTCTTGGAGAACTTGTGAACCTAACGAGTCTTGACCTCTCTTCTAATTGTTTCAGTGGTGTTATTCCTTGGAGTCTTGGACAGCTTGAAAACCTATGCTTACTCGATCTTTCTGCCAACTCCTTTACTGGTGTTATTCCTTGGAGTCTTGGGCGGCTTGAGAACCTAGACTTCCTTGATCTGTCAGCCAACTCCGTTATTGGTGTCATTCCTGAAAGCCTAGGTCAACTCAGAAAAGCAACATTTATGAGCCTTGCCCATAACAGTTTACATGGAGACATTCCACAGAGTCTTAGTCAACTCAAAAACTTGTATTACCTTAATCTTTCTTTTAACTCTTTGGAAGGTCCAATTACCCATATAAAAAGATGGACACCAATGAATCTCAGCAAGTTGCTTCTCTCCAATAACCAAATAATTGGATCCCTTCCAAAAAACCTTGGCGAGATAATGCCTACCTTGGAGTACTTGGCACTCGACAATAACCATATAAATGGTTCAATACCAAGCTCACTTTGCAAAATCAAAGCACTGCAGAGCCTTGATATTTCCAAAAACAAATTATCTGGCAAAATTCCAGATTGCTGGAGGAAGGGTTATGAAATGAAAGATCTAGATTTGTCATCCAACAAGTTATCCGGTGCTATTCCAAACAACATTGGAAATCTTTCATTGTTGGTATGGCTACATTTGAACAACAATAGTCTTAGTGGAGAAATTCCATGGTCCTTGATAAACTTGGAATATTTATCAATTTTGGATCTTGGTGAGAATCAATTATCTGGTGCCATGCCTTCATGGGAGGGTGAGACGTTTCCCAGGTTGCAAATTCTTAGATTGCACGGAAACATGTTCAATGGCATCATCCCTTCAAACTTGTGCCAATTTGCTACATTGCAAATATTGGACCTTGCTAACAACAATTTAGAAGGTCCAATTCCTCGTTGCATTGGCAATATTGCAGGAATGGTTTCGAAACCAAAAGACGTGATGGGCGTTAATTACACCAAGGGCGTTAATTCCACCAAGGCCTGGAGTGAAGAGGATGTCAGGCAAGTCATCAAAGGAAGAGACCTTGATTATACTAAGAACTTGGTGCTTTTAACCAACTTGGACTTGTCAAATAATAGATTGGATGGATTGATTCCTGAGGAAATATCTTCCTCTCTGGATTGCTTGGACTCAATTTGTCATTCAATAATTTATCTGGGGAGATCCCCAAAATGATAGGGGACATGAAGTCACTAGAATCTATTGACTTCTCGCAACCGGCTTTTCGGAGCTATTCCCAGCAGCATGTCCACTCTAACATTTCTTAGTCACTTGAACTTGTCAGACAACAACTTTTCAGGTCCAATTCCAGGAGGCAACCAGTTTCAAGTTCTCAATGATCCACTTAGTTACACTGGCAACCCATATCTCTGTAGAGGTCCACTTACAGAGATCTGCCCCGGTGATGTCTCTCAACAAGTTCCTCCTAGTAGAGGCTATCAAGATGAAGGTGGACAAAACGATGAACCAAACAAAGTGTGGTTTTACTTTGTCATAGCCCTTGGCTTTGCAACTGGTTTCTGGGGAGTGATTGGGGTCTTGTTGGTCAAAAAAATTGGAGGCATGCTTGCTTTGGATATGTGGATGAGGTAGCAGACAAAATATATGTTGCAACTGCATTGAAAGTAGCAAAACCGAAGAACATGTTGCAGTGTGTAAGTGTGTAGATGGGTGACATATGACTGTCCAGAAGCTCTGCTTTGAACCTCTTATCTGAATGTGTTTCATCTCAGTTTAAATAAGGCAGTGCCAATAACGATATCTTTTATTAGCATGTTCTCATTGTTCTGTTCCTAGATTTGGGTACTAGTTATAATTGGGACTATCTCTTTGATTGTCGTATTTGCAATCATTTCATGATCTAAGTTGCACAAACTTATGTTCAATGAAATGGCAGGCAACTAAGAGACTTGTTTGGTTACTTACTAATTCAATGATACCTCATCTTTTGTTCACTTTATTTGTATTGCCATCGCAGCTTTTAACCATTGCATCAATTTTTCATCGGTTCTATCCTTCACTTTTTATCCTATTTTACCAAGGAATGCTCAAAGATAATCAAATCAGCTTTAACCATCACATCACATTTATAAAAACACAGGCTTTTCATTCACGTGATGAATTTAACTTTTTGTTTCAACCTAAATGTACATGCATAGAAGGAGCATGTTTGGCACTTGGTAGAGCTTGGATACATTGATTGGTTTTTGCAATTTTAGAAATTAAATTAATATCTTTTTAATTTTTGAAATTAATGTAAATCATGTATATAATTTTAGGGATCAAAGTAAATATTTATTAAGAAAAGTACTTTGCTAGTAATGGTTTGCACTTATTATTCCTATTTTTCTATTTAAATTGTTTATACTTTAAATCTAAATAGATATCTGCATACATGATATGTTAAATATAAATTTTTTTATATACTTTTATCCAACATCTTAAATTTTTAGAAGTGATGGTTTTATTATTCTCCTATCGCTTTACTTCTTCATCACTTCTTTAAATCTTTCACATTTTTAAATCTTTCACATTATATTTAACACACTTTATCATTGGAGAATTACTAGGGGTAGATTTGCTTTTTAATTACCTAACTTGCAGGTATGAAGAGATGAACATCCGGATTATTTATCAAGAGTTTATTTCTAGATAAATTGAAGTCATCTTTATCTCATAACTATCAGTGGTTGTAATGTTATCGGTGGTCATCTTGATCTAAGTGAAACTGTAAATAATGTTATCAGGACTGGAGCCGAAACAGATGCGCTTTCATGATCGAATCGTCCATTAGTTAGGAGTAGTTGAAAGATTATTTGTTGGTTGTCTTTGTTAAATATTCACTCCCGTTTAAAATATAACCTGTGTTTGAATATTTTTTTCATCAGGTACAAGATATAAGTCATTTTCATATTTTAATAAAATATTAATTTTTTTTATCCATTTTATTCTGATATTTATAATGAGTGGAAATAAATAAATATGAGTATGATTATTTAATGGAGAGATAGTTTATAGTGAGTGATATATAACATTTTCATCTTTTATTTTTATTGTTTTAAAAGATCAATATGAAATCCAATCATCACCTTAATTCGCGTACATAACTTTAAAAAACTTATATGATGGATCAGATAAAATATTATTTGGTGTAGATACTTATCGAGCTTGGGGTATGACTGGATACAATGTCTTATGGTGAAACCAGTACATGTAACCATATTTTTCGAACTTAGCCCACTGATCGAACTGACAATTAAAGTCACTCATTTAACCTATGATTATTTGTTAACTTAAACCAACGGCAAATAATAAATTAACATATAAAATATTATTGATTAGCACTTAGTATGTCACATAATGAACAAAAGAGCTTGATGGTCTGATGGTAAGCAACAACGCTAGTCTTCCTCACAGCAGAACCCCACTTTGGAATTTTTTATGCAGCTTCATAATTTCCTAGGTGGATGGTTTGTCAATAGATCATCCGGTCAATAATTTCCTAGAGATTTGATTAATTTGAGTGCAAAACCTGTTGGAATAAAGAATTGAATCATAGCAATGACTCGTTACTGATTTTCGAATCCATTTTGAAAACTATGCATGTAACTTCTCAACTCTATTGGGTGTTGAGATTTTTTTATCCAAGTATCCAAAAAGAAAAAACTGCCGATGGTTCTCAGTTTACAATTAGCTAATTTTGGTCTCATGGCAATTGGGTGATGTTATTTTATCACTAAAAAAGTGAATCTCTATAGACACTCAACCTAATTTAAAGGTGTAAATTCAAAGTTTTTATTTTTAAGTAAGAATCACATAAAATTTAAGAGATAGATTAGATGTCGACATAATCACAAGGTATGGTTGGTTTAAAAAATATTTCCATGGCAATTTTACCATTACCTAGGACAAGATTAATATTCGTTCAATAACTCCAACTCTTCCTCATCAAAGTTTCTAGAAAAATGTTATTTATAGTCATTATACATTAGACACTTGTATCGACTCGTGTCTATCTGCCATTGAATGAGATGTGAATTCCATTTAAGCTGTGTGGACCCTATTATGAGTGTAATAACATAACCCAGAATTTCCAAGATGCCATGAGATATTATTAAGGGAAAAGAGTAACCAAACCCCTTAAAGTTATATTGTTTTGCAAAGTGGCACTTTGTACTTTAAAATCTACTTAATCATAACTTAATAGATCATTCTATAAAAGAATTTGCTAAAATTACTAGTAGTTATAGTGAAATATATAGTCTAAATTTAGTAAATGGTCTAAATTTTATGCAAAATAAGTGATTAATATATTTTTATGAATTATTATATCATTATTGTACGAACAAATTTAAAACAAAAGGTCTATTAAAGTATTAATAAAAGTCGGGACAAATTAAAAATGTTTTAGGAGTTGTTTGGAATTGTTTTTATTTTGTATTTTTTAAAAATATTTTGAAAATTGTTTTAAAAGCTATTTTGGGTAGCAATTAATAAAACCAACTAATTATAAATGTGCCACTATGTTCTTGTTTTAAAAAATAATCTAAAAATATCTTTCAGTTGTTTTCTAATTTTTTCTTTTAAAACATGAAACTCATTTTTTTTGTTTTTAAAATCAATCTGAAAAAGTAACCAATCAAACAAATCTTGTTATTTTTTGTTTTTAAAAATTAAAAATTGTTCTGTAAAATATTTTTCAAATAGCCTCTTAAAGTTTGTGATGCTAATTTGCAAAAAGTTTAGGGTGATTTTATATTCTTTTCCTTGTAATGAACATAATTTCCTTCCACGTTTTGATTGAAGGTCAAACTTATTAATTACATATGAAACATTATTTATTTATTTATTTTTGGTGCGTGAAACATTATTTATTTTAAATATAGTTAAAAAGAAAATTTGTGGCCTCACGCAAAGACCGACACAGTAGCTACGCAAATGTTCAGAAAATTTGTGGCCTCACGCAAAGAGTCGTTTCCCCTTGAATACGGATGATTTATTTGCATTGTCTCCTCAATTTAATTTCTATGGTCTTGGTCCTCTTGGATCTCATTTCTCGCCATGCCTTTGACCTGTTATCTTTTAAACCTTTCTCTTCTATCTGGTACGATTTGCCACAAATTTGTGTAACCTATAGCAGTTTTTTATTAGCTGGATTCTATGGCAATTGGTATGCACTATGCATTAGTCAATAAGATAACAATAGGGCTGGATAGTGGATAGCATGATCTTTTTTATGTTGGGGTAGTGTGTAACATCCCAAATTTTTCTTAATATAGTGTTACTTTGTTATAACATTTTATTTTGAAAGTATGCGGATTTTGTTTAGGCAATAAATATTTAAGGATAATTATTGAAAAAAATGTATAATTAAAATATTACAAAACTTAATAGTTGTACAATTTGGAACTTAGCACAAAAATGTAAAATTTTAATTATTCCATTGGATTTTATTAAAATTACAAAAATGCCACTAGAGGATAGAAAATAAACTTATAACATAATTAGCTGGAGAAAAGCTAACGAAACATTAGAAAAGCTTAAGAGTGTCATTAAGTTATTAAAAAAATGATAAAAAATTACAAAATATACCTTAAACATAAATTTGATCATAAATATAAATATTAAGTAATTTTGTATAATATTAGCATAATTGCACAAAAATAACCTATTGTGGAGTATAAAATAAACTCTGAAAAATCCTAGAAAATAACTCTAAGTCTTGTAAAAATTTTTTTTAACTAAGTTATGATATTAAATAAGGAGGACCATGAAATAGGTCTCTCCATTAGGCTATGGATAGTGTTAAAAATCATATTGATCTTTAATTAATTAATTTTGACTTAATTAAAGCTTAAATTACCTAAATAATCACTTAAAATTTAAGATAAATTTTCCTAAACCTTGATTTATCTTGCTGATAATACTAAAACAATTAATTAACACCTAGATCAGCCACATGGAAGAAAAAAAAATATATTTGAAAAATAAAATTAAATGGTCAAATTTTCATATTATAATTATTCAACAACCAACCAAACTTTGACTAAAAATTTCAACAAAGATGAGCTTGTCTCTTTATCATGTTAGGTAGCTCAAAATTCACATGGGCTGCTATATAAAATTTATATATTTTATTTATAGATAATTAATTATTTTAATTAGCTCAAATTAGACCTAATTAAGGTAAAGATATATTAAAAATACTAAAAATTATAGAAAAAATTCATGAAAATTATAGATAACTTATAAATAAGGTAAAAACATGTTCTTAACAATAGATTAAGGAAAATTAATTTTTATGATGATTTTATGAATTATTTAGTATATATAACTTTAAGATAAATATGCAAAATTTGTCATTTTCATATATTAATCATTCAAGACAACTTTCCACCCTCTATAACTCTATTAGACATGTTTTTCAAACCTATAGGCTGCCAAAGAAGAAAAATAATAATAGTTAAATAAATTATTAGTTAATTAATAATTAATTCTTAATAAAACTAGCAATAGTGTAAAATACCAAATAAAATATAAATAATTATAGAAAATTATATAAATTTCATGAATACTTGTATTATATCTCTAATAATCTTATTATGATGTTTGAATAAAAAAATAAGTCATTTACTAATTAATTAACTTAATTAAGATGAACTAGTATAAGCAAATTTACCTTATTTTGAATAATTAATTATTAAATTATATTTAAAAATATTAAAATTTAATAAATGAATTTAAATCATTTCATTAACATTTTAGTATGTCTTTAAATGATAATTGAGAATTTATTAAATTATTTAGTGTTAGTTTTAATATTTAACTAATCAAATATGATAAATAAATTATGAAATTAGTAATATTTTAATCCTAAACTTTTTCTATAAATAGCACCCTCTAAACATCACTCCACACTTCATTCTTCTTGCCCAAAATCTATCAACACTCATAGCCATCATTTCTCTCTTCATTTTCTTTATTTTCACACAAAAATATTTACAAATTTTTAGCAAATCACCTCCAAATTATCACCTCTTCTTATCACCATCTAACTTCAACACTTCCCAGCCTTTATACATGAATTATAGCCCTTAGAGAAGGTTTAAAAAGTTGAAGAAGTTGCTGGCTTGGGTATTGCTAAGTTTAAAGCTCCAAGAACAAGTAGGGGTTTTTCTTTCACTAATAAGCTTCATGCATGATTTTCATATATGATGTTGTTATGATACTCAAAGTTTGTGTTTATGGTTTTAATATGTTTGAATGATTTAAAGATTGTGACATAAAATACTTAATCTATGTGTATATGATGTATATTTATTTGTTTACTTATATGGTTGAAAAATATGATTTAAGATCATTTAAATTTTGATTATGCTTTCTTCAAATATTTCAATGTTGTCTAAATTTCTTGAACTATGTATTTTCATTTAATAAAGTTTTGTGCACAAGTTGTGAAATTTTAAGGTAATATAGCTTGATTTTGACCTCATTATGTATTTGATCATAAAACATTTTTGGTTCATAAAAAGTGTTGTATTTAATTCATTATAATGAATGGATTTTAAACCTTTGAGCATGTAATATTTAGCTTGGTTTATGTGTTATGTTTATCTTGGACTATGGACCTTGGATTATAAATATTTGACTTGAATATAAATTTATTAACATTAAGAAATATTATTTACAAAGATTTAAGTTATAGTCCCATTAGGAATATGACATATAAACTAACTAGATTCATGTTTGAAGTGATTTCTTAAAGTTTGGGTATAATTTCAATTATTTATTTTTAAATATTTCTTAGATTTTATTGCTCTTTTATTTACCCTATGATTATATCTTTATATCGATAAAAATATTTTTTACTTATATTGAACATGTAAAGGTAATTTACCTACATATTTTCTAAAGATAGATTGGAAATAATTTTGGGTGTATTTAGGCTTATGGAATTAGTAACATATTATTACTTGAAAATAAATTATTATATGATGAAAAACTAAGTTAAGTATATTTTATTATAAAGGAAATGAATTTATAAAAATAGTGTGATTTGGTGTTTCAATAATAATTGTAAGAAATATGGGTTTTATGAGTATTTTAGGAATCCTATGTTGTTTGGACTTTATGTGTAAATATGAAAAATCTTGTGGTCTTTATGTAAATATGAAAGAAATCATGTAAACTTTATGTAATTTTCATTCTTTATGTATACTGTATGCACTATGTAAAATAAATACATAAATAAGTGACACTTCGGCCTCGCCTTATAGCGGTAAGGACTTGGTGTACATTTTCTTTGAGTTGCTAAAAACACTTCTGCTCGCCTTGTAGCGAAGGACTTGGTGTACGTTATAGTGATACCTTGGGCCCATGCTAGCTACAAAGACTTGGTATTCACTTATCTTGACTAGGCACAGCAAATGAGCTTTATAGATCCAATATGAATAAACCTTGGCTATAATCATTTGAAGAACATGATACTATAAAAGGGAGCTAAGGACACTCATGATTATTTATTACACTTCTTTTACTTAACTTTTATTATAATTGATATTGTGCACTTCTATCTTACTTGACATTAGTAAAATATAATTTGAGTTAATATAAAAGATTGCATCTTACCACTCCCGTGTTATTCTTAGTATTTTTGGGATGAAATGGGACTCCCTGAAACATTACCCTATTGGAAGACTTCTCTCACCCCTTTTCTTTGATGTTTCCAGATATGGATCGTCATCGCAGTGAAATGGATGTAGCCTTGGACTTAGTTTCTAAATAATCAGATTCTATTATGTGTGTGATAGAATCTTTACTATCTGTACTAGACTTTGGTTATGTTATATTGTTATATTAAAGTTTTCCTTAATGTATCTTGAATGTGTAATATGTATTATATCCTATGGATTGATGTTAGTAGTGAAGTATGTTTTTATAGATGATGGTTGTCTAAATGGAACTACTGATTAACAAATAGTAGTAATATGTTAAGAAATATTATTTGTCATTTAAAAATTACCTTTGGATTGCCTGAAGAAAGTGTATTACCAAAAGTGTGATTTGGAAAGGTTTGGCTAGGAAAGACTTGGTATTAAGCGTGTCCATTGTGACCCATCTCTTTCCTGAATCTACCAGATGCATGATTAAATTGGTATATATTATTCAGAAGAACTATAAATGAGAAATAATCATAGCAGTGTAAAAAATTCTCAAAATTTCAGATTAGGATAATAATATTATGTTAGCTAATTATTGTTTAAAATAATAATAATATTAAAACTTAAGGTGGAAGAATTAGAACTTATTGAGGTGTTACATAGTGTATGTTTGGCAACCATGCCAAACAGCGTATATAATAATGAAGGGTAAAAGTAAACTTACATCATGGGCTGTAATTATACTTTCAAACTCCATTTTATGCCCAATTTTGTACGACAAACGTGAACTTATTTCTATGTTTTATGTAATGCGATATTGCATATAAATGACATGATCCATACTTGCCTGAACCTGAGAACTCGACACGTACACACTTGAAACTAAGGAATTAATTAACCATTGAGCTTAGGCACTTCGAGTAATGGGCCTCCCAAATCATCTTCTTTTCACTCATTCTGTTGAAAAGTTTGATTAGAGCTAAAAAGGCTTTAGGACAAATATGTAGTATAACAACCTAAGCTCTCTTTCTTTTGTAACCGTTCTCCTATATTGCCTTTATTTTCTGCGCACTACTTTATACCCTCGACCATGTTATTGCAATTTCGATTGATAATAGAGAACAATAATTCGTTTATAAAAAAAATAGAGAAAAATAACTCTAGGGTGGTTCTATAATTTGGTTGCATAAAAGTTTCAACCCACTCTTAGTTGAGCGCTACAAAAGAGTCATCACTCATCATGAAGACAATTGCGTGGAATCACCACTTTCTCCATTCTTTGCAAGTCTTAAAAGTTGAATTTGGCAAAACACATTATGAAAGGGATAAGTGCAATGCCATAGTTAATATTCGGAAAAAAAAACTATAACGACATTCCCAAGAGTCCATTTGGATAATTGAAATTGTAATTTAGAGTTTTAATTTCAATTCTAATTTGAAAATAATTGGAATTGATTTAGAGTATTAAATTTTATGTTGGAGTTTACTAAATAATTATATCATGGTTAATGAAAAATTAATAGAAAGAGAAATAATTATATAGACTTTAACGAGGAGAGCGATCTTTAATAAGTTTTGGAATTGACAATTCATAAGGTATATGTTAAGAATTAAGAATTATTCATTTTAATTATTTTTTATTTCTATTGAATTGAATTGTGAAATTATAATTCAAATTTTATGTGCTACTTCATGTTCAATTTCAAACTTCAATTTCATGTTGAATTCCAAATGTCAAACAAGAAGTAAGTGATATCTATGTTGCAAGTGATGCGATATAAAATATGGCCACTTCAATTATAAAAAAAAATTAATTAATGGAGTGTACGTTGTAGTAAATGTTGTAAATCATTATCTACTTGATCTTCGGAGGAATTAAGGAATGACATTTTAGCTTTACTAGTGCAATTGAGCAGAGAGGAAAGACATGGATGGTTCTACAACCTTCTTCTATACTTATTCTGTAGCTTCTAGATATTGTTGGTTTATTGAAGTTTTGTGATTGGGATACAACTCATAATTGGTCTTAGCTATAGCGTTTGGTTTGCCTGGAAAAACACAAGTGATGCTTTGGTTATTTTTACATGATGCACTTCCTACTAATCTTTTTTGCTTCATCAGGGACTTGCTCATTCTCCTCTATGTAACTTGGTGTGGGAGGGAACAGGAAACACGTATACACGTCTCAAAGACTATGCAAAAGCTAAAGAAGTTTGGGACTCTTTGGACTTCTTGAAAGAGCCTTTGTTTACGAGCTACCTAATGGTCCTTAGATTAAGAATTTTGGGACTGGTAAGATGGTGAAGCTTTTTCTAGGTTGTTGTGGATATGGAAAGACCGCAATAATGATGTGTTTGGTTCTGAAACTTGGTCTAGCACTAGATAGCTAAGAAATGCCCATCTCTCGCTTATGATGTGCAATGCACCACAAGCGGAATTGTTATTGACAAGGTACGCAGGTCATGGATAAATGGTCCCCACCTAGCAATGAGTTTGTTAAAGTAAATGTTGATGGTAGTGTGCTTGGAGGCCGAGAAGGCTGGCTTTGGTGGAATCATTAGAAATGTAAGAGGAAACTGGGTGGTGGCTTTTAGCCACAACCAAATTATACGAGTTCTTCAACTGAGCTTCTTACTATTCAATGGGATCTTAGATATGCATGGTTCAAATGTTGTAGGAATGTGATTTGCGATACTAATAGTTTAGAAGCTTTCTCTTGTGTGACTTCTTATAAATTACATAATCGTCACATCGACAGAGAACTTGTTTTTGACATTCAGTTGATCAACCACCAATGATGTGTTCGTTTTGTTTTGATTTTAAGGGATGCAAATAACTATACTATTTAGCGCGGGGAGTTGTTTCGAGTGATGATTTAGGAATAGGAGACTCTTTCTTTCTATCTTTCCGCCTTTTGGTAATTGATAAGGAAAACTAACTTTGTGTGTGCTTTTTCTTTTTCTTTTTGTCTTGCTATCTACAAAAAAAAAAAAAAGCTGAATTATCTAATGGATATAGACCTAACACACTAAGAAGAGGTGGACTTGTTGCGTATGTCTGTCGGTGGCTCTCTTCAAGAAATTCCAATGTCTCCGCAAAGTCCATGTCAAATATACATCCATTTTGGTTGTATCTTTGTTTCAACTTATAAAAAATTATATATTATGATATTGAAAATTTGGAGAAAGTGGCTATTGCTACTCCCAAATATCCATTATCACTCATAATTATAATAGTTTATAGTTGATTTATCTAAAAGTCCCTCTTATTAAAAGTACAAATAACTAATGTTTTGATATAATTATTAGATCTAGACATTAACTTATTTATTTAAACTTTTTTATACACTAATTATCTAAATATTATAATAATGATTGTTTCTTTAAAATTATTTTAAGTAAAATTTAATAACATTGGAATTTGAAGGCATATTAGCAAATCATATTATAGAAACAACGTAAACTCGAGTTAATAAAAAACAACGTAACTCAAAAAGAAAAAGAATGTAATATATACTGCACATAAAATCTTTAAACATATAGTGTTTATACAATTAAATAAAAATTGAAAACACATATAATTCCAAAATTTATTGTTATTAACCAAATAATTTTTATTACAATGTTTTGTTCTTTAGTTCTTTTTTTTTAATAAGCTAACTTGTTATACTTTATATTTGGATGAAATTGTGATTTGTAACTGTTTTTATTGTTAATTATTTTTACTTATTATTATTTTTCGAATTCACTGCTAGACAATTTAATCTAATAAAGTGCTTCAACTATTACTCGCATAAGGAATTTAGCTCTACCATAATATACAGGACGGGCAAATTGATATAGCTTATGAGTGCTATAGTTTTTGTTTGATTAAATTTGAAAAGTTAGTTAAATTAATTCAAGTTAATCATTTTATTAAAATTATAGTTGTTTGCGCTGAGGTGAAAGTTTAGTTATAGGTATTTTTATTTAGTATGATTGTTAAATTGAATTTTAGAATATTGAAATGATAATAGACAAATTTTTAAAAAAATATTTTTATTGGAAAAAATTGAAAAGTTAAAAAAAATACTAATATCCAAAATATGCAAGAAATAAAATCTCAAAAAATTAAAACAAAAATTCCTTGAATGTAACAAAACAGGGATATATGTAAACAACTATCTGACTTTGTTTGCCTCAAAGGCTTAATATATTTTAAAATGAATAAATTAAAAAATAGTTAATTTTTGTATTTAATATTAATTATCATAATTATGAAATATAATTTGAAATATGGGGGTGGCAATAGATAAAAATGTAATAAAGCTCTTAACTCATAATTAAGAGTAATTTTGAAATATATAAATAAAAGGTGCTAAGAGAGAAGTGATAATAGACATTTATCAATCCCAAAATTTGGGTGTGCTTATTTTAGATTTTAAAAATAATTATAAAACTTAAGTTTCATATATAACTCAAAAATTTGATTTTTTTTAAACTATGTTTTTTAGCATTTAAATAAAACTTTAAAATAGATTTTCTTAGATCATGATTATTCTTTAAAAATTATCCACATAAATAAAAAATAAATTTTTAAGCAAAGAAAGTAATATCTACCAAATTTTGTTTTATCCAAATGCAACCTAATTATCAAGGGTGGGTAATCAATTTTAAACACTAAAGTATATTTAGTAGTATTTACACATTAAATTAAAGATTTGTAGATCATGTAAAAAAAATTATATATTTAGATATAAAAAGTAAATATAAAAGTAAATATTCAAAAAGTGAAAAAAAAAACAGAAATCATATCGCAACCTACGATAACTGAGTACAAGATTTCACTTTTTAGAAAAAATATTATATGTACTAATTCATAAAATATTTAAAAATCCTCAAATATCTTTTAAATACAGACAGCTCATGGATCAATGGGCTGGAGGTTGTTCTAACATAATTAGATATTCTGGGAGGAAGAGTTTTGTTTTCTTAATGGTCCTATCTAATTTTAATAGAATTACCTTAAGTAAGAGGATACATGTTATCTCAACCAAAAAAGATCTCTTCAAAAATTGTTGAGAGCGAAATCTAATTTTTTTTTATCAATAATTAAAAAACAATTTAAGATAGTTTTTTCGAAAGTATCCCAAAACGATACTAATAAACTTACTCTTAAAAAAGAGAAAATATGTGGCTATTGTTAAACAAAACATGTAATTTATTTTTTCAAAAATATTATTTAAATACCTAAAATGTGAGAATCCCAATAGACACTCATCTTTTGGATATTCAAATATCATTACTCTCATTTTTCTGTAGTAGGTAACTGAAATCATGTTATTTTGTGTAACTGTTTTTTATACGAAAAATGTGAACGTGTGAAAGGAAAATGCTATATAACTGCAAAGTTCTTTGTCATTTGTGATATACTCTTAACCATATCTCCTGCAAAACAATGAGAATATTGTTGAATAGTTTCGTATTTTGTGCTCTTTTCCTACTGACTAAAATTGGTGACTTATGTTTGTGCAGAAATTCAACCTTGGGCTGCATTGAAAGGCAATGATTATCCACCACCATTACCCATAGGGGCCATACTTCAGTCATGGCTGAATGGGAAGGCATAGCTTGCAACAATTTCAATGGACATGTTGTCAAGCTTGACCTCAACTCCTATGCAACGTGCTTATTTGAAGACTACCATGACTTTGGGATGGAACAAAACGAAAACCAAGGCTGCTCCTATTTGGATGTAGGTGACGTCCATCCGTCTGTGTTTCATTTAGAACATTTGAGCCATTTGGATTTGAGTGGAATTTTAATTTCTGGCAGTCCAATACCAAAGTTCATTGGTTCTATGCAAAACCTCAGATATCTTTCTCTAACCACTGATTTTCAAGGGATGGTTCCCCGCACTCTTGGAAACCTCACCAACTTGCGTGTTCTTCACATCAATAACTTCGATAATGCGGCTTATTTCGATGATGAGGATTATTCCAATGACGGGGCTTATACCGATGGTATTAGTTGGGTTGCTCAGCTTTCATCACTAGGGTCCTTTACAATGATAGGTGTTGAGCTTCGAAAGGCACATAATCTGTTTCAGGTACTTAATATGCTTCCTTCTTTGTTGCATATACGCCTAGTTCATTGTGGACTTGGGAAAATGCCAATCCCTCTTCATCCAATTAATCTCTCTAATCTTACAAGTGTTCAACTCGTTAATATTGCATGGAATGGTGTCCATGGTTCATTTCTTGATGCTTTCAGAAACATGACTTCTATTAGAATTCTTGACCTTTCAATGAACAATTTAACTTCAGTGCCACAATGGTTCGATAAGTTTAATAACCCTGTCGGTTTATAACTTGCTGGCAACGAAATTTCTGGTCAATCTCTTTCTGCTTTTCAAAACAAGACTTCTATTAGAGCCCTTGACCTTGGTGATACAAATCAATGTTCAGTGCCATCATGGTTAAGCAAATTTAAAAGCCTTGTCAAGTTAGGCCTCGCAGAGAATCAGCTTCACGGTTCGATTCCACGTCCTCTGCGGAATTTAACATCTCTGACAATTCTTGAGCTTTCTGGTAACAACCTAACTTCAGTTCCATTGTGGTTAGGTGAGTTAAAAATCTTATCCATCTCTTTGTTGGAGAAAACCATTTCAGTAGTATAGAGGAGGGGGGGGGCCGGGGGAGGTCTCTATCACCAATTCTGAGAAATATGTGTCACTTGAAGCAATTTGACTTTTCTGGATACAAGCTTCGAGAGAAAGTGTTTCATAGCAGTCCAAATATTTCGGGTTGCAGCAGCTATGCTTTAGAAAAGCTAGATTTGAGTGATAATAAATTTAGTGACAGTTTACCAAGTTGGCTGAGGCAATTTAAAAATTTAGAATACCTTTATCTTTACAAATTCATTTTGGGTTCCATTCAGATAGTCTGGGGGAACTTGTGAATCTAGCATGGTTGGACCTTTCTTCAAATTCTTTCAATGGTGTTATTCCTTGGAGTCTTGGGCAGCTTGAAAACCTGGACTTTCTTGATCTTTCAGCCAACTCCCTTACTGGTGTCATTCCTGAAAGCATAGGTCAACTGAAAAAAGTAACATCTGTGAATCTTGCCAGTAACCATTTACATGGAAACATTCCATACATCAGTCTTGGTCAACTCAAAAGACTGGATGTCCTTGATCTTTCTTCTAACTCTTTGGAAGGCCCAATTACCCATGTAGAAAGATGGACTCCAATGAATCTTGGATCGTTGCTTCTCTCCAATAACCAAATAAATGGATCCCTCCCAAAAAACCTTGGTGAGATAATGCCTACATTGGAGTACTTGGAACTTGACAACAACCATATAAATGGTTCAATACCAAGCTCACTGTGTGAAATCAAAGCACTGCAGAGCCTTGATATTTCCAACAACTTATCAGGTAAAATTCCAGATTGCTGGAGGAAAAGTTCCCATATAAATGATCTTGATTTGTCATCCAACAAATTATCAGGTGTTATTCCAAGCTCCATTGGGAATATGTCATTGCTGGTGTGGCTGCATTTGAACAACAACAGTCTTCACAAGCAAATTCCACGGTCCTTGACAAACTTGCAGTACTTGTTTATTTTGGATCTTGGTGAGAATAAATTATCTGGTGCCATACCTTTATGGAAGGGTGACACATTCCCCATGTTGAAAATTCTTAGATTGAGCAGAAACATGTTCAATGGAATCATCCCTCCAAACTTGTGCCAATTTGCTAAATTGCATATATTGGACCTTGCTAACAACAACTTAGAAGGTCCAATTCCTCATTGCATTGGCAACATTACAGGAATGGTTTCAAAACCAAACGATGGCCCGTCCCAAGACATGATGCCCGTTAATTACTCCAAGGGCTGGGAGCAAGAGGATGTCAGGCAAGTCATCAAGGGAAGAGAGTTTGATTATACTAAGAACTTAATACTTTTAACCAACTTGGACTTGTCATATAATAGATTGGATGGATCAATTCCCGAAGGAATATCTACCCTCTATGGATTGCATGGACTCAATTTGTCATTCAATAATTTGTCTGGGGAGATCCCCAAAATGATAGGGGACATGAAGTCACTAGAATCTATTGACTTCTCTCACAACCGGCTTTTCGGAGCTATTCCCGGCAGCATGTCCACTCTAACATTTCTTAGTCACTTGAACTTGTCAGACAACAACTTCTCAGGTCCAATTCCAAGAGGCAACCAGTTTCAAGTTCTTAATGATCCACTTAGTTACACTGGCAACCCATATCTCTGTGGAGCTCCACTTACAAAAATCTGCCGCGGTGATTACTCTCATCAAGTTCCTCATAGTGGAGGCTATGAAGATGAAGATGAAGAAAATGATAAGTCGGACAAAGTGTGGTTTTACTTCGTCATAGCCTTGGCTTTGCGACCGGTTTCTGGGGAGTGATTGGGTTGGAGGCATGCTTGCTTTGGATATGTGGACGAGGTAGCAGACAAAATATATGTTGCAACTGTATTGAAAGTAGCAAAACTAAAGAACATGTTGGAGTGAATAAGTGTGTAGATGGGTGACACATGACTGTCCAGAAGCTCTGCTTTGAACCTCTTATCTGAATGTGTTTCATCTCAGTTTACATAAGGCAATGCCAGTAATGATATCTTTTATTAGCATGTTCTGTACTTAGATTTCGTTACTAGTTATACTTGGGACTATCTCTTTGGTTGTTGCATTTGCAATCATTTCAGGCTCTAGTTGTACAAACTTTTGTCAAATGAAGTGGCAGGCTACTAAGAGACGTGTTTGGTTACTTACTAATTTAATTGTTCACTTTATTTGTGTTGCCATGCAGCTTTTAACCGTTGTATCAATTTTTCATCGGTTCTACCCTTAACTTTTAGCCTTGTTTTACCAAAGGAAGCTCAAAGATAATCAATCAGCTTTACCCATCACGTCACATTTATAAAACACAGCCTGTGCACTCGATGAATTTAACTTTTTGTTTCAACTTAAATGTACATGCATAGAAGAGCTTTGATACATTGATTGGTTTGTCACGTTTGTGCACTTCGTAGACATCATAAATTTCTGCTACAACCTTCTACACTACATACCACTGCTTTGACATAAAATTTAAGATTGCCATAAAACAAACTCCTACCAATCCTATCTAATCTTCTTCTTCCTTTTTTTTTGGTGATAATTTGGCATATGATATCTGGTAAATCAGTTTAGCATAATAAATCTGTTACGGATTCCTCTCTTGACATGTGAAAATGGTTAAGTTACTTTGTTTCATTGCACCATAGTAATGTCAAAGCATTATCTTTTATGATGTTCTTTTGTAACAGTGGAACATTAACAAGCAAGTGACTAAATCCCACTAGTCATTGTGTCTAAAACTCAATTCTTACACACATGAATAAATTATATGTAGCCATCTATGAGACAAGGTGTATCCTATTTATTCCTCCCAAAAAAAGAAAGCTTATACTTGGAAGGAAGAGCAATATAATTTGAATATGTGTATTTGTTCAATAGAATTTGCAAAAAAATATACATTACGATTTAAGATTTTGATTCCCCCAATAACTTTTCTCCCAAGATTCCACTTGTTGAATTGAACCTTCTTTTCTCCTTAAGTGTGCATGCAAAGATGGAGGGTCATAAGGGGGAGGCATGGTGCACGGGTTGGTGTTTGCAGGACCCTTAACCAATGATTCCATCATAAATTTATTTTCTAACCCTGCTGCACTGCAAACCATTGACTCAACACATAGCTCAACAGCTTGAGCACTTATAGTGGGTGTGTATCTGAAGAGTTTAGCATAATTATTTAGAAGATGAAACATGTAGTCATACACATAATCCATCTTTAATTCTTCTTGGATGAAATCACTTGCTGCCTTTCCAATACTATGAGCCTGATGAAGTCCAAAAACAACAATTAGATATGAAGTTCAACTCCAAAATGGTAGGCATCATTACCCTATGCTCTAAGCACATATTTTAGTATAATGATTTGGATTTTGCAATGGTGTAAAACATGCTAAGCTTCTTCACCAAGGTGACCATATTAGATCACAGAAGGTGTTATAAATGAAGTCTTCCAACTATATCCACCATTCAAAGCATATACTCAGAAGGTAAATTTTGTTTGTGTAGGTGATTTAATTTGGTAAGAACAATATCATAACAACAGGGAAAAGTGTAGAACTTAGAGATTACCCTTTTCTTGTGACTGTTGCCCCAATCCACAGCAAACTTGATGGACCTGCACTTGTCATCTTCCTTAATAGGCCAATAGTGGTGCACCGGAATCAACCCTCTTGTGAAAAAATCGTAGTAATGGGGTTTCACAAGCAACGTGACAGAATCACAGGCCAGAATGTATTTTTCACTGACAGACCAAGCAGAACCTTCAATGTACACCTTATATCTGCACGCATCAAGATTGGAAGAAACACATTTTAGTGATAAATGTACATATCCAGTGAATAAAGATATATTAACATGGCAAGTTATAACACTAAAGAATTAATACTATGCGAGAAAGCAAAATTTGAATGCTGTACCTGTGAGTGCATTGGCTCGCCAAGTCTGATTTCTTGTACCCTTCTTGTGATTCCCGTCCCCAATCCTGGAACAAAATTTTCGTTTGTTAAGATGCTTGCTATAACATTCATTATTGAATGAGCACATTGTTTATGAAATTAATGAAATGATGATAATTTTTTATAATGGAAATGGCGAACATAACCCCTTTTTTTCACAAATAAGGTTTAGCTGATCTCCTCTCAGCTATATATGTTAAATTCCAAGCGAAGAAAAACTTTGGAAATGTTATAATCCTTTTAGTCAAAGAATCACTTTGATGTTAGAAATATTGCAGTATATTTCAATGGATGACTTGGAATGGAAAATGAAAAAATAAAAGCTGATTTCTGAAAAGCAAATCAAGATTAATATATATACCTGGGCATATAAACGAGCATTCCAGTCTTGTTGGTCAGATACATTGCATTTCATGAGGTCTTGTCTGGTCTCGGCAACAGAGGGATTACCTTTCCAGTAAGCATATGGCTCTCTATTCATCCATGTTGTTCTCTTGTTGCCTTCTTTCAACTCTCCCAACAACATCTCCCATGGCTTTATGTTAACCTCAGGCCTATAACAAGAGACAATTCAATATTTCAAACTTCTCTTTAGCATCTTCCCCTTCCCCTGTTATATACCAACACCAACTCATTTCACATATATGCCACAATGTTCATCCTAGATTTATATCAACATTTGTTTTTTCCACATAGTTGCACTCAAATGAGAAAAAAAAAAGGCTACAATCAACCAAGTTTACTTGCCAATGGCCATAATAGATAAAACACAGCACATAAATATTTTGTGCAATAATGCCGGCAGGATATCAGAGAGACTGTCAGGAAGAGATTGAACTAATTTGGTTCTAAATTACTTGACATGTATAGGCTCTCTTTTTTCGTTTTCTTTCTAACTGTAACATGTACAAGCTCTTGAACATAAAAATAGATGTAGCAGTTATTTATATATTATGAGTTTAATTTTGACACACATAAAGAATTTTACACTATTATCCAATTAAATTTCTCTATTTGTATAACTTTTCAAGTAGTGGAAGTGGAAGTCAACTATATTTACTGATGTGATAATACATATGTACAACTTTTTTTACACTATCAGTGTATCGAAATTAAATCCATATATTAATCTTCAAACATCCAAAATTATGTCTAAAATATAAGTTAAAAAAGTGTTTATCATATATAAATAATACATCTATTCTATACCCACATTCAGTATTTACTCACTTTATATAGATAATTTTCATAAGGGTTGTATATTTTCTCTACATACTAAATGCTCATAAAATATGTCTTAGACTTGTATATATGTTTGACTATTGTACACCAAACTGACACTTAATTAGAAATATTCTTTATTTTTGGGTCAAAATTTAGAAATATTAAAGAAGGGAGATATAAAAAAGGTTAAATGGGCTTACCATCCCCAAAAGGACCAATCAGGGAAGACAATGTCCAACGTGGCATCGTTAGCACAATATCTAAAGAGTGGTGGTGGGGCCTTAGCATTAGGCCCATTACTGTAATCTTCCGACAAAACCACAGGCCAATCAACACAATCAAACAGGAGCTCCAAATCAGGCAACTTCCTAGGGTACCTCCTTAACAACTGTAGGATACCCCAAAGAGTAAAAACATCCCTTGTCTGAAAGGCCTTCTCATATGTCTCCAAATAAGCCTTCCCTTTCAATATCACCAACTTGAAATTCGCTGTTTTTTACCCCTATCCACCATCTCCTTTGTTATGCCTGAGCGGGCCCACGGCCTAAGATCCTCGTGGATCCAACGGAAGTAATCTGGACACGTGGAAACTGTTGAACGGTCCTGATCGTCCACTTGGATTGGTTCAAGGCTGGGGCATGTTTTTGTTAGGTTGTATGCAGTGCAGTTTAGTGGGATCTCTATTTGCTTTGGGGGCTTTTTGGGTATTTCGGAGTCTTTGTAAGGAGGCGTGTCGTATACTGTGGTGGTTAGTATTGGGTTGGAAGATGAACCTCCGGAGACGATCTGGTATGTGTGCACAGCACAAAATGGTCAAAGAAAGGGGTTAGTAGTGCTTTTTTATTTTAACGAATGATGAAATTATCAAAATCAGAGCAAAGTCAAACGAAGATGTGAAATAGAGAAACTAAATACAAGTTCTGGCCAGCTCAATGCACATTGTCCCTATCCTATTGGCAAACGCCAGTTAGATTAGATTTCAATGCATAATTTCACAACCAGTATACATCATCAACAAGAGGCATGCAACTTAGACAAGGCAGTGAACAGAACCCAAAAAAAAAAAAAAGAACAGGGCAGTGATATCATTGCTCTGAGGTCATTATATTGTAAAATTCAACATAATGTGACAAATATTGTAAGATTTTATATGAGAATTGAGGGTTGCATTTTGATTTTGATCTTTTTTTTTTGGAAGAAAAAAAGAGAGTATGTAACACCACACCAATTTATTCGTAAAAGTTACTAATAGTCCCTTTTGGAAGTATACATATATTTGTATTTCTCAATAGTTCTCTCTAATATTCTTCTGCACTATATTTATTTTGATTACACCTATATATGGGCATCTAATAACTTTGCTCAAGTTTAATAGTAAAAATTAAGAACAATTTTTCTTTCATTTTAAAGAATCAAACAACATACATATTAAAAAAAAAACACACATTTGTAAAGTATTTTGATAAATACAAAAAATTATATAATAAAACTATTCTTATAAAATCATTATTATTCATTTTTGTAAATGTATCAATTATTTAACTAATATATTTATACTAATAGTAAAAATAAAAGAAGAAAATTAATATTATCAAATGAATAAATATTCTAAAATATGAAGGGAGTACCACTTACATATGAAACTAAAAATAGTCAAACAAACCACCAACTACTAACAACAACGTATCACGCACGTAACCAGAGCCTAGATGTTTCGACCAAACGGAATCATAAACTGCTTGTTGCAAGCAGATGTTACCTTAGGATTGCTTCAGAGGTTAACCGAAGTTAGAAAAACCCAGAAAAGTAAGAGGGAAACACGCGTCCTGGTTAGGTAAAGTGAAGTTAGTAGTACAGTTCTAGCCTAGTACTAGTAGGCTACCATGTGACACTAACACTGGCATCGTTTAATTTAATTTAAGGGTAAACAAACAAGTTTTGGGGATCCAAGATGGATTACGTGCATGAAACAGGTGGCGCTCAATCACATGATTCAAGATCTATGAAAGTCAATGAGTGGGTCCCACTTGCTTACAATATTTCTAGCTGTCGGAATTCAATTCCTGGTTAGCCGACACTCGCGGCGCTTGTTTAGGCTTGGAATTTTCTAGCAAGAAACACTGAATTCTTCTAAAACGACATTGCTTTCCATTGACTACTATCATGTTAATTAATGTTGCATCGTTCAAGTGAAATCGTTTTTCCATGCACTAAGGTAGCTACATCTAAGAACTCATAAGGAGAAACATTGACTAATGATGAAAGGTTCCTTAATTACCTTGTGGGTTCTTCATCAGAAGACACAAAACCTGAAAGGTAACTTTATGACTTGAAAATTTTTCTTTTAAACTTTATCATCAGCTAATTATGCTTATGCCTACGCATTTATATCTTTGAACTTACAACAAAGTCGTAAGTACCTGAATAGCCGCCGGTCCTATCATTCGTACACTTTATCTTCCATTGGATTTCATATGGTATTTTCGCATGATTAAAATTAAACAAAACTATACAAACAATCAATTTTTTATGGGCTTTTTGCTCGAGAAAGTCTTCTAAAAGGTCTGTGGTTAAATTGTCTTTCTAAAAGAATTTTAAAGTTACTACACAAAAATCAGTTTTTGATATATAATCAAAACATATACTACTTTCCCATGTATCCTCTTATTAAAGATAATCATACTTGAGCTTAAGTTAGAACAGCTTGCTTTCAGCTGATCGTAAGAAAAATATAGCCATAAAGTTCTTCAAATACACTTAAATTCTTCAAAATTTAAACTACATTTTTTGTAAAAATTATTTTCCTCAACCTTATCAATAAATACACCGTATGGGCAAATATGAGTATTTAATTGCCTAAGATACTATATCCTTTAATCAATAACACTAACTAATACGATAAATTATTGGGCCAACTGAGAAATCGACAATGTCGATCAATCATGCATGCCTCGGACAAAGGGAATTCACTCACCTCGTGGAGGAATTCCCTTGCCGGTCTCAGTCTGAGACAAGCGTAACGTGTGGGGAACAAACAAACAAATAACGTTAAATATAGTAAAACTCATATGGCCAATCAAAACACCTTTGGACAAAAGAGGGTACTCACATGTGAATCGTCGAGCATGCGCGTGTAGACGAACGCGCCGACGATGAGGACGACAGAGAAGACCAGAACCACTGTGGATCTCGACAGCGACTTCACCAACGGCCGCCCGATTCCCTCCCTTAAATGAAATTGCCCCCAACCGTAATTCTCTGTTCCCTGCCCGACCATAACGTTCATGTCCTGCTTCTTTCTGTGTTATGTTGATGATGACTGTCAATAATGTCTTTTGTTTTTGTCACACACTTCACACCCGCTTTTGAGGTTTCGAGCTTCTTCTACCTGAAATTTTTCAAAGATTCAAACTTTAAAATGGCTCTTCAATTGGGTCGGTGAGTTTCAGCCAATTGGACATACCTTTGCAGCGAAAATGGGAGACTCTTTTTGGTTTCTGAGGCTCTCTAGCTCTTTTGTTTTGTGCAAATGGTGGCTGAAGAATTAAGAAGAAAGAGAAATTCTGGTTTGTACAACATGATGAAGTGGAAATATGTTATCTGAGGATATAAATAAACATATATAGAAGAAGATCACAACTACCGACACAAAGAAAGAGAGAGAACCTGTGATTTTTCTTTTTTAAAATTTATTTCCGTTGTTTATGATGTAATTTGTTGGCAATGGGGATGGATTGAGAATTTGTGGTACGCTGAGTGAGAATCTGAAAAAGGTGTCTAACTTTTTAACAAACTAAGGGCCTGTAGATCGGAGATTCGAAAGGACATAAACGAATAAAAAAAGATGGTACAATTAACAGAATAGAGAAAGAGAGAGATTCTGGGCAATAAGATATGATAGAAAGGAAGGAGCGGAGAGGGAAAAGGCTAATAAATGTTGGAGAGGGCAAAGAGGAGAAGAGAAGAAACTAAGATTTACGAGGTGGTGAAATAATCAAAATTTAAAGTGGGGATGGGGAGAGAGTTTTGGGGTTGAATCTCGTGAGCATACAGCTTGAATGAGCATGACTATTGTCTCACACTGCTGTTTGTTTGTTTGTTTGGTTGGTCCCTGACACATAAATGGTACAAGATTTGATGATCAAATGGGACGAGACGAGGACAAAGGGTTCTTGTGTCATTTATGGCGTTGGAAATGAGACTTTTGATGGCCACAATTTGGGAACCGTACAGAAGTTGGAGAACTACCGGTGCAGAGCCCCGTGCTGATCTCAGGAATTCACTTATTGCCTTATTCTTTGATTGCTTGTGGTAATTTTTTAATGATTTTAATAATGGTCACTTCTTTATTCAATTGGAGAGTAATTAATCATCCGATGCTATCGATATTTGATTGGCTTAAATTGTTTGAATTTGCTTTTAAATTAGAAAATATTATTGTCCTCATATATGTGATATTGTATTTGACTACACCTCATTCACTATTAAATGAGATGTAACCCTATTTAAATAAGTACATTTCATCCAATCATGATAAGTATTAATGGTACAATGCCCTATACCTTATGAGTATAAATAACACAACTCTTTTAATTAAGGTATTTGTGTTAAATTTTCATGAATGAAAAGACTAATATTAAAGTAAAATGTGGGTTAATTCACTTGATGATCATATATTATTATAATTTGAATTTAATTTTTATATTTTTATTGACATGTGTTCAATTTAAGTTTTTTGTTAGTGACTAATTTATAAGTATTTAATTCTTTTGGACCATATCGATCACTTTTAAGTATTTTGATTAATTTAAAATGATGAATATAATTCATGTCTTAGAAAACTTAATTAAATCTCTTTTAACTCTACTTTAACAAAGATATAAATATATAGTATTCAAGAAACACAATCCCTTTCATTAAATTTAATCAAAATGTGAACATAGATTTAGTGATATATAATTACTAAACTATGGAAGAGATTTAATAGCCAAAAGTAAAATAAGAATTTCAGCAAACATAATTAAATTGGAAGTGTGCTTAAGTTTCTTCAAAGGTACTTTTTTGTATGGGCCATCGATCGTTAATTATAGATAAAGTACTTTGTGGATGGGGCATCAATTGTTAGCTATTGGGTTAACCACTTATTAAAAGGTTGCAGTCTTTTAAACGGCAAAAGAAATGTTGTAGCACGTTAATGAATTTATTTTGCCATACATGATTGAATCGCAGCCTCCACCGACCACAATGGAATAGTAGCTTGCGCGCCAGGGTGGCCTCCACATTAAAGCCTCCCCTATATTTCTGACAAAAAGTCATAGAATTTGTTTGAAGGAAAAAACAAAATATACAAGCTGAGATAAAAAAAGAAATCAATAGCAGCGGGAACTGGAAACTCTTTTGAACATCACTTATTTTCAAAGGCCAATGCTTAAGTGTTGCAAGTGAGTCTGAAGTCACATGGTAACTGAATCTCATTCACTGAATATTAAATCTAATGGTTATAATTACTTATAAAATAATTTAAAAAAAATAAATTTTAATTACAATTTTGATTTTTCCAATTACCTTCTCATCAACATTTTTTTTTCCGCCTCCACATCGATGCCTCCCACTTTCACCACACTCCTTCATCCCTCAGGGAAAACTTTCAATCACAAATGGATTTGAATGTGTAGGGTGTGACGGCAAATGGAGGTAAGACAATGCGACTCAGAGCGATGTGAAGAGGACGATGATGGCTAAGCATGACATAGGGGGGTTTGCTAATGTCGATTTCAGGAACAATGGCAGTTGAAAGTGAGAGAGAGATTGCATCAACAAAGGAGGAAGAGGGATGGGCAAGGGCTTGGATGCAGAAGTGGGCTTTGGAGACGAACTTCTACCAAGAGTGCATGGGGTCATCAGGGAGGGTGGGGCAATGGTGGTGGTTGTGGAGGAGTTCGTTGATGATTGGGCTAAGTGATGGTTGTTATGGTGGTTGTTCTTGTGGTGGAAGTCCATGGTGGTGATGGTGGATGAGGGTAAGGGAATCGCTCCTTCCTAACTTCCTTCCTTCCAAGTTCCATATCACCATTATAAACAAAGAACTGCGTTATTATTCTGTGCTTCTCTTCTTTTTTTATTTTTCATTTGAAGATTAGACTTTGTTTTGTTGATTTTTTCCTTTTTATTGAACTTTGGTTTGTTGATCTATTCTGAAATTTGTGTGTCTGATGAGCAATAAGATGATTATATGCAAATGATGCACACAAGGGAAAGTTTGAAGCTTTGATTTATCCTAAGCATGACAAAGAGGAAAAAGGGGAGAAAAGAGAAAATAAATCATAAAGCTAAGAATAAAAAGGTAATTTCATTCATCCATCACCATATGGTGACAACCTTATCCCTCCCACATAAGAACCCACCTATTTTCAAATAGTTAGCACAAGAAGCTTTGGTTCTTCAAAGTGTGTTATTTGATTAAGTTTTTTGAGAAGATAATTCATAATATACTATCAGATGTTCAATCTTATTATCAAGTCGTTATGTTGAATTATTCATAATATTCATGTGAGTGAGTTGCTCTGTAGCTAATCAACAAAAATAATAAACAAAAATTATACACTAGTAGTATAAAAATAACTTCTCAATCAATAGAACTTTATCTAAAGGACAAATCATAATAGGTGATTGTGATAGTGGATAATTATTATTTTTTATTTATTATTTTAATAAAATTCTATTGAGTGGCCATATAAAAATTACTCTACACTTTTGGCATATACAAAATCAAATTCTCAAGGAAAATTCACTATATTTTATGAATTATAATAATTGTTTTCATACTTAATTACGAAAATAAAACCATATGAAAAATGAACTGCATTTTAACATTTTCTTGTTCCATTTTTCAAAGTTAGTGGCGTGACTTGTACAATAAGGTAGTCGTAATTTGACGGATTTCCTTCCATGGAAAAAGGTTGTTATTGATGAGGAGTAAATGTGAAGAATGGCGTGTACAACATAATGTCGTTAGTCTATTTATTGCAATCTCCACCAACATTTCATGCCAAGAATTGAATGGGACAAAAATTGACGTAAATCGAATGCTACGAGGCCAAACGCACCAGGAATTTTCAATTTTACCTCAACTAGATATCAAGGATTTGATTCATGGACAGTTTAAGACAAAACTCTACAAGATTTTAAACTTTTAATCATGATAAATATCTCATTTAAAAAATATATTTAAAGTGGAGGATTTTTACTTGAAAATCAAAGTTTCTAATGCATTAAACACGCTAAATTTTTTTCAATTTTTCTACTTTTAGATTTTTAATAAGCGTCCTTAGGACACTTAACAAAACCCATTTTTAAAATATTAACCAGTGTTTATGACAAGGATTACCACATAATCCATCATAAAAGATATTCTATTAATGATGGATAGGACAAAATACTTTATGTATTTAATTTCTATACATTGAGAGTGTAAAAGTTTTACAATGTAATTAAATTAAATGCTTGTATTAGTAAGATTTTCAAAGTAATAAGTGGTTGAATCAAATACTTATATTGATTAGTAATATACTAACAATATACTAAAATTAAATTGATATCTAACAATACATTGTAATTAACTCTTTTTTTTAGGTTCAGAATTTAGATAGCCTTTGACACTATATTCATTAAAAAAGGGAAAACATGTAAAAGCTTTTATATAATCCTTTAATTTTGTTCATCACACAGCAAATAAATTTGTTTATGCTGTTGTTCTTATGTTCTTACATCCCAGGTCGACTTAATTGTTGACAAAGTAGTCTTCTTCTTCTTCTTCTTTTCATTCAAGTAATGCGATTCTTTTGTCTCATTACACGACTGCTGAAAGATTAAACATTAATTTCCAATATGAGCTTTTTTTCTTGAAATGTCGATTTGACTTATGGATCTCAAATTTTATTCTTTTGCCCAATCTTAAGAAATCAGACTATAATAAATCAACTTAGTGTTATTCTTTAAAGATCATGAGCATAAGTGATTCTAGCTTGTGCTAATCAATATGAATTTCTTTGGCCCGGTATTTTAGTATTTCCATTACTAACAAATGAACAAAACAACAGGGGACAAACAAAAAGATAAAAGTGAAACCAGTGTTACTTCTTCTTCCCTGCTTTTCCTTCCTTTCTCCTTATAACTTCATCAGCATATTTGATACCCTTACCTTTGTATGGTTCTGGGGTCTCCATCTCCTAATTGAAGCAGCAAACTGGCCAATATCAGACTTGTCATACCCACTAACTGTGATTCTGGTGTTGTCTTCCACCTTCACTGAGAGACCATCAGGGATTGCCATCTTAACAGGATGAGAAAATCCAAGATTCAGCACTAACTCTTTTCCTTCTACCATGGCACGATATCCGACACCAACAAGTTGAAGTTTCTTTTCGAAACCTTTAGATACTCCAATCACCAGGTTGTCTGTAAGCGTCCTAATCACATCCGTTTATTTGTGAACCACATAAGAGTCCAATATATAATTAGACAAATGAATACTAATGAGTTCAGAGAGTTTAATTCTCCTAAGTAATAACAAAAGAAAGGTGAATGAAGAGTATCTGCAAAATGTATTATTGTATTGCTTAGAGATTATTCACAAATGCAGGCATCAGTCTAAGTTGAATCCTTTAGGATGCTACTACATCTCAAGTTCCATAACACAAAAATAACCAATCTCTACCAAAGGTTAATTGTAAAAGTTAATTTCAATAAGAGTGAGATCAATGTTCTCACTATCAACAGCTATAATTAGCTGCAAAGAACACGAGTGTTGTTTAATCACATATACACACACCTTGGGCGAAGGGGTAAAAAGAGTGAGGATGACATCAAATCGGAAGTTCTCAGTTAAAATTTAATGGAACCCTATCCCCAATATGAATTTTAACTTAATTTCTCTCTCAGTTTGGAAAGGCTTCCCATTGGCTGCTAGTTTAAGAATGAGCTAGGAAAAGAGCAAGAAGCCTCAGGGTTACAATAACCAGTAATTCTTTGAATCCCTAAACAATGAGTCCTCAGGATTCTAAACACTATATATTTATTAATCAGTATCAAATCTGAATAACATAGGTACCTCGGTAACTGAAAACTTAATCAAATCCTCATCAAATATGAAATCATAATCACATGACACTTTCACAAAAGCAAATAACTTGTCAAAGACAGAACCGTCAAGAAAAAATCCTAGATGACATTATTATCATAAAACCCCCAAATAGTTCCTTTTTTTTCTTAAGAAAATCCTACTTAACAAGGACATCTACTCTTCGCCAATGTTTCAAGTAAATTTTAACCAAATATTGACTACAAACATCAAGCTCAAATAATTTATTGTCAGGAGTCATGCCTCTTGAGAAGGTAACATCAAGTCATCAACAAATGAATCAAAGTTTACAAATTTACAAATATCATTATGCCACAAAAATTGTCAACATCTCTTGCTTACTATTGTCAAACAATATGTTTCAGTCCAACTCCGTTTAAGTGTGTTAAAAATACCAATATTGACCCAAAGCGAAATAGCATGTATTGATACAAAAACCAAAATGACATAGTCTGAAGACAAGGGTCTGTAAAATGAAGTACCTAAAAAGCCCATGCATTTGATTGGCCCTTCTGGTTTCAACTGCCTTCCTAACCCTTAGAGTCCCTGACTCCTCCCTCTCAACAACCACTTCTCGAGGATAAGTTAATGCGAGTTCTCCAAGGGGACCTTTTACTTGTATATCCTGTCCTTCCAATTTGACTGTAACATTGGATGGAACAACAACTGGTTGCTTCCCAATTCGTGACTCCTTACATTCTGTAGTCTTTCTAAGGAAACCAGCATTAGCGGCAGGAACACTTGAAACTATGAACTTATTTCTCTCACCCAAGAAAGAAGACTTCAAGTTGCTGAAATAGGATAGCAAATAACTAGTGAGATTTCTCAAATTTATAAACTAATTAATTTGAATTAATAAGCTTTTTTATCAACAATAAAATTTTATTAATCTAATGAATCCAGTAAGAGAACAATAGAGAAAAGCAACACCCAAGAGTGTCTGAAATAGATAGAAGTCCTGATTAAGTTGATGTTCTCATTAAACTTAGAAGTTATTTTCCACTTCACAGTGTTGCGATCAGTGTGAAAAATACAATTTTGAACAGAAGTAAAGTGCAATGACCTATCAAACATAATACATGCCTGACATCAAGAATTTTAATATAAAAGAAAGCATTGAAGTGACGACAACCACAACAATAAGATCTCAAGTCCCTGCCCTTATTTGCTTCTCCATTTTTCCTTAATAGTAAAAGGAAGAATCTATTCCTCATGAAAAGGTACTTAGAGGACTTCAGGTTGAACTTCTCTTTAAGCATGCATATGTCACTAGCAATATGGAAAACAGATCCAAAACCATCATTTTCTCAAATACTAACCGTGCTCCACACAAGCATTTCATCATATACCCACAGTGCAATATCCTAACACTGAATTCCATCAACATAATTACAACATTATTATCTACAAGCAGATCATCTTGACATCCAGATTCAACTTAAAACCCAATAACTGCCCCAAACCAGAAAATAATTCCATGAACCAGTTTAGATTTGAAGGAGCACAGGCCATTCATGTGGGGGAAAAAAACAGACACTCACACACACACGCCCTACATTCACATGTTGAAGTAGACAGATAGAATTCAGAATATTGGGCTGATGGGCTCCGTCAAGTTTGAGACTCCGTGTGCTCCTATGATAAGAGAAGCTGAATCCCATTAATGGGTTTTTCTTGCATTCATTGTAATTCAACACTTGATACCATATAATTATATCATTATTGAAGAACAGTTAAAAGTGCAATGCAACACTCACGGAAAATTATTATTTGGTTGATGATGGTTAAAAAGTACGGGATTGAAGAACTGAAGTTGCATAACAGAAGCAAAGAAGAGGAAGAGATAAGGAGTATTGACCTGATTTGTAAAGAAGAGGTAACAGAGGAAGCCATTGTTAAAAGCTTCCCTTCCACCAACAAAGGAAAAAGCCTTATCCAATCGGCTTTGCTTTTCTTATTATCTCCTACTACTGACGATGTGGTCGGTAATTTCGCTTTCCGACCCAAGAATGTTTTTATTTTGATGTTCTTGGTCCTGCTGACCCAATATATATTAATGGGTTCCCCTATGGGATATTGGACTGTACCTTTCAGGGCTCAAAAGCCCAAGTTTTTAGAAAAAGCCCAATATAAACGGGAACCTGTGCAACCAAAGAGACAATGGGTTCAACCGATAAAAGAAAAAGCTAATGGGTCATTACCAAAAAGATAAAGAAAGAATAGGTTTTGTGTTTGTTTGGTTCACCCATTTTAGTTGAGGATATGATTATGACATGACCAATATGATATGATACCATAAGTCTTTTTCACCCATGACAAAAAAAAGGGCTTTTTGACCAAAAAATGGCTTGCCAGTGAGATTAAAAAAAAAAAAATTTGTAATATCTTAGTAGATTAACTCCTCTTTCTATAAATTCAAACTCTCTGAATATTAATCAGAAATCTGTGAAGGAGAAAACAAAGATAGTTAAATAATATAAATGAAAAAATAAAATATGGCGTTATGGAAGGGTGTGGATGCACCTTGTAGTCCTATGGAAAAAATGGCTACATAAATGAAATAAGATAAGACAAAATAGAAGAGGAGGATTTTGCCCAAAAAAAAGAAAGAAAGAAAGAAAAGAACAGGAATATAAACACCATTACAGCTCATTCGATATAAAAAATTATGCCTCCCATATTGACCAATCGTAGGTTGAGGCAGGTTTTTGTAGCACAAATGGCCAACACCTCTTACTTTTGCTTATGGAGTCATATCAACCTGTTCTGCTTTTTTGCATGAAGTCACTTTTTCTTCTTGTAATATTTGCTTTATTTCTTAGTTAAAGTAAATTCTGTTAAATGATTTGGTTTTTCAAAACTACAAACTCACTGATTTGCAATGAATATATGATTCTCCCATTTTTCCTTTCACTTTCAGTTAGGAGACTTTAGTTACGCCCAAGGCATTGTTGATATATGCACTTCATATCCATGACCACGGAACTGCAGACTACGTTCTCGTTCATGCTAGTTTGTGTATCCTAAGCCATGATTTAATTTTAAATCATAAGCTTTTTTATCCCTTCTTTTATGTGTCTACATCCTCAAATGGATGAGGCATAATGTGTTAACTAATTAGACAGATCCTATTAAGATAGGTGAATCTGGATAGGGGCTATAGGTTTGTCATGATAAAATCTACGCTGTGTTTAAAAGAAGAGTCATAAAAAATGTATAAAAGTCAGATAGATAGATAGATAATATTCTACCGTAACATTGTTCTTAATACTTTCTGCTTTGTAAGTGTTAAGAAGATACTTTCGAATAACGTCTTCAATGGTAAAGTCGATTTTGCAACGAATAACAAGGATTAGGAGTAGTAATAAGTTTCACTTAGAGAGCATCAAGTTTTAAATGTTAAAAAAGGTAATGATTGAAAGGGACGCTTAGTTACAAGTCCAAAAATTTAATGTCACAGCAATGTCTTTGTAAAAATAACTTAATGACAAAAAAGACCAAAAAAAAAAAATGCCAAGTTGGATCACATTCATGTTCCAAGGGTAGTAGTAAGCAGAGCTTGTGCAGTTGTGCTGGATACAGCCACCGTTATATGCTGTAAAGCGTGTCCCAACTCAAAACATGTCAAGTCCCTCCATCTTTACATGCTATATTTCTCTGGTTTGTTGATTTCTTTCTGCTGATAAATTAGTATCAATATGATGATGATCTTCATGAAGTGTCATGTGTCCTTGCCTCTTTCCATCACATGCGAGAATATTGTTGCACACTGGATGAGGATGTAGGCAGAACTTAGGCAGCGTGAGTTGTTCACCATTTTCTATACACAATGCCTTCTTGATTGTTTTAACATTTTTTTTTATCTATTTTCTTTGCAAGAGTTGCATTTTTTTTTTCTTGTGAAAAGATGCTTTTTGACATGTATTGAAAATCAGCTTTACCCCAGAAGACTATTATCTGCATTTTTTTGTATTAAAAGTGCCTTTCATAGTTGGTCAAACTTTATTACAAAGAATAGCTAGATTGGTTAGTCCACTTTTTTCTTCTTCTTGAGGCCTCTTAGTTAGTTCTCTTCACATATTACTTCAAGAAAAAATTATGTTACAAAATTATCTATTCACAACTCAGCATATTATCAAGTAGGTCCATCTAAAATTTATGCAGTTGAAATCAAACTTCTTTTTTGTCTTTTTAATGAGTATTAGGCTCACACCGAACTTCAAGGGCACAACAACCACTTGGAATCACAGGAATTTAGAATTTTTTGTACATTTATCAATATAAAATTGAGCTGTACTAACAATTGTGCACTGATGTGATAGCAGGAATTATGCAAATAAAATCATTTAATTTCTGCTGTTACATGCTATTGCCTAGCACAAACTTCCACTCCAGACACTAATAATTTCTTCTTGTAATTTAAGAAAAGATAACTATACACTTTAGCTATTAAAAACTCGACAAAAATGTTTGGAAGTACATGATTGTTAATTTTAAATCTTCATCACATGTATAAATTATGTGGAGACCCCCCATGCAACCTTAGAGAGTCTACAAAGCAAGGTCCTACACAACAACATATGCAGCTAGTCATCATCATGTTGTGTGTCAAACAAAAGAAAAGAAAGAAAAAAGGAAAGAAAGGAATCGATCAGTGAATGTCTAGCATTTCCATCATTCCAAATAGAGAGCTGTTTGACATGGTGGTGGTCCAGTGTTGGTGGCATTTCTATGTAAGGAGAAGGGGACATAAGGGGAGAGAGTGTGCCTCAAAATTGGGGAGCGCAAGATGGAGCCACGCCTTTTGCCATATCCACGCGTGAATATACTGCTATACTATTGCATCCTTTTAGGAATTTCAAAACCCAATAAGGCTTTTTCCTCATGAGCTTAACTGTTTAAAAGAGACCCTTCATAGAGTTTAGCAACCAATAACATCACCAAAGGGTGGCCAAGACACACCATTCACTTCTTTCTCTCACACAGGTTTAGTTCTTCTCCAAACAAGAGAGACTTCTCCATAGTTTTTTGTGTAAGCTAAACAAGCAATGTCTGTAAGTCATTCTCTCTATGTTCTCTCTCTCATGGCACACACAAACACAGAATGGTTCATGGTATTTGTGTTCTTGAGTAGAAGGTGACTGTGACTGAGATAGTTTCAATGTGGGGTACTGCAGAATATGGTTGAGGTGAGAGTTCCAAATCTTGACTGTGAGGGATGTGCTTCAAAGTTAAAGAAAGCTATCTTCAAGCTCAAAGGTACATTTTGGTCAAGCAACTTTGATTTTCCTTTTTTTTTGTCACTTTTATTTTCTGCAAACATGGGCCACAGGAACAGTTTTTAGGATTTATCCGAGCATGTCATTTGGGCTGTAATTCCTAAAATCCACACTTCTCACTTTGTTATGTGCAGAATCACAAGCAGATACATGAATTTGGGCTTATGCAAGTGAACTAACCTAACCTGACTCCACTCTTCTGGGATACATGCAGACTTCCCTTTTGGGCTCTCTGTGCCTTCATTTACTGTTTTCTAAACAAACAATTTAGGATGCTTCCTTAGTCCTCAGTCCTCAGTCCTCACACCAACTAAGGACATCACTCCAGTGTTGATAAAAATAAAAATCATTCTATTGGCTCACAAGTACAACAAATGCATTATGTTTATTGAAGAGTTGATCCTTCACATTTCTATTATCTAAATCATCCACGATGACTTGGCCTTGCTCTCCTTTGGTAAATTTCTTGAGGGTAATGCTATTTTGAGGTGAAAACTTGTAACAGTTTTATACCTCCAAACTCATGTTAATAACTTCTTATAATGTTGCAAGCTATTGAAACAGACTATTAGCACAGGTCACTGTACTGAGAGAGTCCGAGGCTAAACAGGTCACAGGTGTAGTGGTGTAGGTGATGCCTTAAAATTAAAATGTACAAATGCATTGAACAAACAATAGTTACTTGTCTTCTTAAAGAATGGCCTCAAATAAAGCAGGGCACTATGCCCTTTTTTTTTTTTTAATCTTTGAAGTATTTTTACTATTGGGTTCTGATGCAACTAAGAGGCCAACTTAATAATTGCCTTATTCTATCTCCTACTTGGCTACTTCAAGTTACCATAAAGAAATTTCACTTTATTCTAAATTGGGTCACCTTGAGTTATTTGTATGATTGAATAATTAATTGTACATTTGTATGTATCATGTTGATTTTTGAATGTGTGAATTGCAGGAGTAGATGAGGTAGAGGTTGAAATGGAGGCACAAAAAATAACAGTGAGAGGCTATGGCTTGGAGGAGAAAAAGGTTCTGAAAGCAATCAAAAGGGCAGGCAAGGCAGCAGAGCCATGGCCATTTCCAGGGCATGCTCATTTTACTTCATTCTACAAGTACCCTAGTTACATTGTTAACCATTACTATGATGCGTACAAGAGTGAAGCCACCACCGGAGTCCACACTTTCTTCCACACCCCTTCTATTTATTCTGTTGCTGTTGCATCTGATGAGGCTTTTGGTTCCCTTTTTAGTGATGATAACCCTCATGCATGCACTATAATGTAAACCAGGTTTATATATACTTGTTATCCTCACAATTATGCTTTGTCTTTGGAGAGAACATGGAGAAGGAAAAAAAATTGAGGGAGGTATCTTTTTTCCACTTTGGGGGAATCATCAAGAATTTTGTGTTTCTTTATTGGTTAATTTTTTTTTCCAATTGCCTTGAGTGTATTATTATGTGCCTCCTTTAAATATCCACCGCGTTTCGTTTTGTTTTTTTAATCATTCTTATGTATATCTTAAATAGCTTAGTATAATGCAATACAAATCTTTAATGTGATATTTTTGTGGTGGTTAACTGGTTATCAACTATTTAACCTCGATTTCAATGTGATTTTCAGAAACTGAATAAGTAATCCTATAAAATAGTACACAGTTCTGTTTTAACTTGTAGATGTATGAGACATATATATTTTTATTGAACATGGAATTGCTACAATGTACATACAACACAGTAACAAAATTCAATGTCGTTGCAACTTCGATATACTGTATTTTCCTAAAATTACCAAGGAACACATAGTTACAATCAAAATATTCAAAATGCATTCTTCCTCAACTGTCTTAAACTGGAGACAATTCATGACGTGTTCTTAATTAGTATATATTGACACCTAGATTGATATATTAGTAATCACAGTTTAAATAAATAAGTACAGTTTTTAATTATGCAAGTGTTTATTTTAATCTTAACTAAAAATGAATCTGCACTATTAATGAAGGTAATAGGACATGAGACTTACATAACTAAACTAAAATTTACATTTACTTGGATTACGTTCGCTATGTTTTGTTCTAGATCTCTGTTTAGCCGTGACGGAACTAATGTCTTCATATGTGTATCGCTGCTTTTAACGGGCATTTTTCTATTAAACTATATAATTAGAAGAATCTTTTTATTATAGATCAGTCTCTTTCATCCTAATAATACATCATATATATATATATATATATATATATTATTTATTGATGTGTGAGTAGGGGTGCCAAATGAAGTGAGGCAAGTTTACTAATTTTGATTATTTGGATTGAAAGTCGCTAACCTCATAAAAAATGGTGGGTTGATGAATATGATATGTCAACCCATTTTAGTCATATTTTAGCTATTTTGCTATTCATCACCCCATCATAAATTAACCATAAAATAGAACGATATAATTAATCTAAAATAGTTATTTGAATTGAAAATATTAACTCACCTTGCCAAAAAAAAATAGCGAATGGACGGGCTAGCTGGCGAGTCCAACTCGTTTTATCACTCCTATGCATGAGTCATTCTCTTCTCTTGTATCCCTGTCATGCCTGTGTCAGTGGCACCGACACAATTGCTTGACAAAGCAAAGGCTAAGAGAAAGCAACACATTATGGTCAATAATTTAAGTTCTACTATTTACTGCGGCTTAGTTAAATAGATCAACCTTGGATTCTGACTCATTTTACTCTACAACATATTTTTTCCTTTCGGAAAATGGTAATATATACAAAATCAGGAGATGTATAAATTCAAAGAAAAAGAAAAGGATATATATAAACTCTTATGAGAAATCTCCAAGACTCCAACCACCACTTCTGTTTCTGGCCGAGACAAACTCCACCAACTTTGCAAGATGACTGTTACTCACATGTGGGGGAAGGAGCAGGACACACGAATCAGAGCTGGGCCCTGGTTTGTTATATGAAACGAAACTGTAGAAATTTTATTGTTTCTCCACATTTATACAAATCCGTCATATGCAATTCCATTTATCTCTACAAATTATTATACAAGCTAAGCCCTCTAATGAAGAGCAATTTTCATAATTTTCCATCTCCTTCTGTTGATTAGTTCATATGCAAACAATTTTATGATTCTATATCGAAAATCATCGTTACTAACTCTGTACCTAACAACAATTACTCCGATAACAATGTTGTAAACCAAGGATTGCCAAGCAAAGTGCTCGAAGACTATGAGACATCTACCCGGCCCATAAGTAGGGAATATGGATCTTGCTCCAATATATGGTTATTCAATTCAATTGACAACAAACCAATTAATTTATTCTACTATGTATATGTCGGAGTCTTTTATGTATTTTTTCATATTTGAATTTAATTAAATAATAATATTATCTTAAGAAAACAAAGTTCTGTTTAGAAGTGCATAGCAGATCTATTAAATTCTATTGTCTTTTCTTTATATGTCAAAAATATTATTTGTATTAATTTTCTCCAACAGAATTCTATTTCTGAAAACGTGAGTGGATTAGTGAATACATCCAATACATTTCTTGCATTGCTTGCATTTAATGATGTAATTTACCTATTGCTTCTGTTCTTCTCCTATACGTGTAGGGCACTAGGGGGAGAGTCTTACTGCTCTTGCATAATTCCATTACAACTTTTTGAATAAAGAGATTCACGATTTAGAAAAGGAGCATTGCAGAAAGTAATGGTCCTTTCCAATGGTTGGCGTGGCTAACTTGACCCACCAACTGTAATTTCAACTGTGAACCATTGAATTCGAATCTGCCATAATTATTCAACAACTTGACCCCTCCATCGTCCTTGCATGACTTATGGTTCAATTCAATTGTGTGTGTTTACTAAGATCGATATGGAGTGAATTTTATTTTGTGCAAAACATATGAACCACTTTGTTATTTATATAGTATATAGTACATGCCTTCTCGGAACACATTAACAAGTTTGATGGTGCTACGTTATTTGAGCGCCCATAGGCATCCTGATTTATTTATAATAAATGACATTAATTTACTTTAAATGTTTATAAAACTTGAAAAATGAAAAAAAAAAGAATAAATCCAAGAGACAAAGCTCTACAGCACAAGCGGTCAAGCGTTGTGACAAACTCATGTAATTTTGTGAGATGACTAAACGCCTTGAAATTTATAAGCTCTAAATCAATTCCATAACAAATTTATGAGATAAACTCTTGTAGGATCCTAATTTGTTTTGGATACGTTTGATTAAGCTCCAGTGGGACTACTTTAAGAATGATATCATCTTTCCTTTTCATAAGTTTTGTGGAAACATAGGAAATAGTTTTGTGCAACATTAAGAAATATTGTGGTGAAAGCATAAATCATTAGAAAAGACAATCTTGAAAGAATATTATACATGTAAGACATACGTATAGGTCTGCTGAGAAGTCACTTCGCCTTTCTACATGTTAGTTTTATATATTTTATATTCAAGAATTATTTGTCTTGATAAGGAAATTTGGGTCGCCTCATTGGCATCGGAAACAAAAAGCATCATTTTGAAATGATTCATGGTTTTGAATATCAATGTTTATCCATCAGGGTATCACCAAGTTGAGTGTTGCACTTTGTTTTTATTTTGGGACATTATGGACTTCTGACCTTGATCTTGTACAAAATTACAGAAGATCTAAAGAAAACATTCAAACATTTCTGCTATGAAAGAAGAAAGAAACATAAAATTCAAAGAAAAAGGAAATTGGACATTTTAATTGATCTTGTTGAGTTTTGACTATTTTTTTATTGAATATTCTCTAAATGATTTTTTTTGAAAATGGAAAGCTATTGAAGAACAAAATTATAGTGACTAACTAGTGACTAACTTAACCAATGGAATAAGAGTAATTTGGCTTGATATTTACGATTTGTTTATTTTCATATCCTTTCCTTATTCACCATTCACTTAGCCACTTAGGTATGTATATTATAATATATAATATGTAATATACATACCCCTGGCATGATCAAATTTCTTTCTAATAAGTAAGAAAAAGATAACACAGGGTATGTTTCTTTAAAAGGTAAAAATAAAAGTAAATTTTTTATTATATGATTTATATATAAATATTATATATAAAACCCTGGCATTATCAAATTTATTTTATTTTTAACCTCTGATACCTTAAAAAAAAAAAAAAAAAAAAAAAGGAAAAACCAAGTGAGAGAACATGGCATCACCCTGTCAAATATTTGTCGCATGTGCTGATGAATTGCTCCATGCGGCAAGAAAATTTGCATTTAATGGTTCCATCTGTTGGATATGACTCTCTCACAGTCACACCCGCAATTAAAAAGAAACAACTCCACACACACAACCTCACCCTCCCTCAAGCCTAAATTACCCTTTTAGTACACATTTAAGGCCCTCAAGACTCTCAACTCTCTCACATTCCACACCCTTTTAGCTCCTCTTCAAGATGGCTCAGGTATTCATGAAATCTTCATATTCTCTTCTCTCTCTCTCTTCTTCCTCTCTGATTCCTTTTGAACATGTTCATGCTTTTTTTTGGCTAAACATTTATATTTATGATTAAAAGAATTTTTTAAAAAAATCATGTATTTACTAATTTTTTTAACACCCTTTATGTCCATCAATGAATCCATAGCAGAAGGTTGTGTTAAAGGTGCTGACTATGACTGATGACAAAACAAAGCAGAAAGCTATAGAAGCAGCTGCAGATATATATGGTGAGTAGTTCATACAAAGCCAAATTTTCCACCTTGAATTCCTAGTTTCATATTAATAGTATATGGTGTATATATATGGTGACTAAGGTTGTGATCTGTTATAATTTTTTGGTACTTTGGTGAACAGGTGTTGATTCAATTGCAGCAGATATCAAGGACCAGAAGTTGACAGTGATTGGTCAGATGGACACAGTGGCAATTGTGAAGAAGCTGAAGAAAGTAGGGAAGGTGGATATCATATCAGTTGGACCTGCCAAGGAAGAGAAGAAGGAAGAGAAGAAAGAAGAAAAGAAAGAGGAGAAGAAGGAAGAGAAAAAGGAGGACAAGAAGGAAGAAAAGAAGGAAGACAAGAAATAAGAGTTAATACTTATCACATCGGTTTTATCAAACTCTTCCCCTCTTTTTTTTTTTTTTGTTTTTGCATATTTATCTATATTGAGAAGCCAATATAAGCTGCATAATTGTCCATAGAGGTTTTTTTTTCATACTTTTTCTCTGGGTTTCTTCTCAAATCTGCTGTTCACAACCTTTTTCTGCATAAATCAACTGCCAAGATGCACATGAGTTTTAGAAGAATATCCCAAAAATTGACCAATAGAGAATAAATAAAGGCAATGCTTCTGATGGGACTTTTTCTTATTTTTATTTTTCTATCTTTTTTTTTAATATTTTCCAATAAGAGAAGTGTGGTAGTTTGGTAAGCTGCAAAATTGTTTATGATAATATGGATGTCCAAATGGTTTTAGTTTTCTCTTCCTTCATTCCCATATTAAATATGGTTTTACTCTAGTGTTATTATGCAAATGGCTATTAGCCTATTGTGGCTGTGGCAACATCGATGCTTATTGTTCATGGTTTATGGATTGTGGCAAAACTTTGGTATGCAAGGCCAAGAAAATGTATCGGCATCACGAAATTCCAATCCTATTCGCTTGTGGGTCATCTTCTATTAACTCAATTGGCACCAAAGTCCAAAGGGGCTAGCGAATCCAGCCTTCTAAACAATAGATTTAATCATAACCAAAAATAAATAAATAAAAATTCAATAAAGACAATGGTTTTCAAATTATTCTTATGAGAGCGAGAGGAGAGACTACTCGTGCACAACATTGCTTGCTGAGCAAAGCATTTGGGTTAATCATCTTTTTTGTAAGTCATTGATTAGGTTTGGCTGTAAGTGATCCATTTTGGGCATCAATGACACTTAGTTTATTTGTTGGTTACAAGTAAGTGCAACAATCACTGTCCTACACTAATCAACCAACATATTTTTGGGGCTCAATATTAGGTTGTGAGAATGCCTAATCAATACAGATTTATGGCTGGCTTACAGAAAAGCTTTTTACTAGTACTAGTTTCAAGATTCAATTGTAAGGATTGATCTGTTTGTTTACTATTTTCAATTTTTATTTTTTGTTTTCACTGTTTTCTTTATAAAATTTTAAAAAGAAAAAAAACATAAAATAAAAATAAAAAATGAAAACTAGACAGGGCGTTAGTTTTTAAATGTGGATGATTGCTAATGGTCATTTTATATCTTTAAGCATATATGTGCCACCTTAATCAATTATAATTATTGACCTCAACTTGAACATGTGTATAAATAAAGGAACTCAAAGTATATATACTCATATCAACAGTATTTATGGAGGACTCACTCATAGTTGATGTATTGAACTCAAAAACTTTTGTCCCACAAGGCTGCGACTGTGCCGACTAGTGTACACACACAAAATTTAGTCCGACAATGGTTATGACATAGGTGAAGCCGCGAGTTTTATGGTGGATTTCTTGTTTTTTGATTTATCATGGACTACTATATTATTAATTATTGGATCAAGTCATCTAACAAAAATGATAATCATCTAATGGCTAATAATAAAGGTCCATTATGAACCCTCAAATTTGAGGTCCCTCTTATAATTTGTCAAAGACATATGATACAACTATTTACTGCAAAGATTCATCCATTTTTTGGGATGAAAGAATATACTTTGTTTTCCTTGTATAATAATCAATAGGATGCATAGAACACGAGCAACGTTGAGGCAAAATAAGCAAAAGAATACTAGGTCTTGTTTATGATATCTAGAGTAACTGGGCCCTAGTGAGTAGTTACTTGAAAATTCGAGGATTTAATTGGAGACATACCGCTATTGCGAAAAAAGGGACCCTTTCTCGTGACTACTGAATCGTAGATTGATTACATTCTTCTTGATATTGTCAAAGATACGTGCAGCAGTGTAGCACCACCACTTAGTCAAATCTCTTTATGATGCCGAATCTTCATCAGCAATGAATCTTTTTTTTTTTATGTTACACAACGATGAACCTAGACATGACACATGAATGAAGCCTTAAAAAAAAGTCGGAATTGGAAATTCCAAATTTCCAATGTAGTTTTTATTAGCACCGAATGGTTTTACTGTGCATTCATATACTGCATTACTAGCCGTTCATGACTTGATTGTCTATGTATTGGAATGCCACCCTTCGTGCATTAAGGTATGTAAATGACCAGTTCAATCAAGTGTATAATACAACATTGAACCGAAAAGGGTACATAATGCAACCAGTTGTAAATGACAAAAATGAACATAATGATACATAAAAACTAAGAAAGGCATGGGAAACACAAGTGTAGACTCCACAGTTGCAATCGCTCTTCATCTTGGAAGGATAAGTTCTTTTATAACAGGCATCCATCCCAGCAATGCTTCATGACACCAATATCCCTATATTTCTCACATTTGAGGTAAATGGAAGAATTAGAATTTATGTTCAAGAACAAAGGTAAAAGCTACCATAACTAGATGACACAAATTGTACAAATGTGGCATAGACATTATTCCTCTAAGCAAACTCTCAGATGGAAATACAATCTAAACTTTATCATATAAAATTTAAAATTCAAAGAAAACACGTATGATTATATTCTCCACGTAGACCAAGTGTCCTATTAATCAACACTTAGCATCAACCCTGCTGGTTTAGAAAATAACTTATTCAAGGTAGTTTGCTGTAAGAATCCCATTTGTGATTCTGAGCCTTCAACAAGCTAAACCAAACAAACAACCACTTAAGGACTATCTGAGCCTCTGGATCACTAGCAAGATAAATCAGAGCAAAGAATCAGATAGAATAAAGGCATCTGTATGTAAATGAAATTAAATATGGAACAAAAAAAGGCATTTATTCAGCAGCTCTAGGGGCAATTAGTTGCACAATGAATATCATGAAGCTTTCAATTACATAAGAGTCCTCTTGAGTGATCATTGAATTATATCAAATTAATCTTAGGTTCACAGAAGAATGAGAATACCAGAATGAAGAATCTGACATTTGTGGTATCTACCTTGTAAATTTTGACACGAATGAGAAAGTAATGGAAGTTGGTGTACAACAAAAACAACTGCAATGAGTTGTTAAGTGTTAAGGCTTGCACTAAAGATAAGCAAATCGACCAGATTTAGATATGCAGATCACAAAAGGGAATTTTTATCAATTTTTTGAGGCCAGAAAAGAGATGATATCTACAACAGGCTTCAATATGCCGTTCACCATAGGCATCTATCACATGTCGTGGAAGGCAAATATAGCATATTGCATATAATACATCTTGCAGAGGCAATATCATTCTTACATGCCTAGGATGGCATCAAGCGCTTCAGAATCAGCATGCACTGCTTGCCACATTCAGAATGATGACAGAAGTCTATCCTGAGCTAACTGGGCGCAAGATAGCTAGCTGACAAGTAAGCCAGCCAAACAATAACCCAATAATCAGGGATGTGACTCTCAATCTTCATCTGGCAAAATGTCAGTAGACTAATGGCTGTCACTGAAGCCCCATAAGCAGAGCAACCAACCCAAGCATGTGTGTAGAAAGCAACAAAATGAGAGATTGCACATCTAGCTCTTGTAAATAGCTTATTGCAATTCTAAGCTGATTATTGCTTGCTTCAGATCTGAGACAACTGATCAATAAACCAAGGGACCAACAACGCAATGCTCTCATTGCTCTCAATCTTAATGGTTCAACATCTGCAAGCAATAATGTAGAACTGAGTAGACAGAACATATTATCACTGTAACGCTATGCAGTCATCAGCACTTCCACAGTACCACTATTTTTGCTGCCAGTTGGATCACGGATTAGTGATTATCAGAACTAAGTCACCTGACTGAAAAGTAACATTATGAATGAAAAGCGAAAATAAAAGCTGGTACTGACAAGATATTATGAAAAAGATGAGCTTCAGGTTTACATGTCATTTACTAAGCATTGACAAGATATTTGCAGGGAGAAATCACATACTTTCTCCGGCTTTTACACCAGCTGAACAACTGGCAGGTAATTGGCTGCAGTTAATCAGATCAACAAGTTGACCCCCTATGAGTTATCATCTCCAATCAGAAAATCTACTATCTGACTATCTCTTACGTCCTTTCACTTTGAACCTTGAAAGAAGGTGGACATACTTCCCCTTCTCCCTCATCTGTCTTATTACTTCATGAGCTTCAGCAAGCTTTCCGGCATTCCGCAGATTACTCACTAATGTAGTATAGACAACAAAATTTGGACTACAACCTTTGGCCTCCATTTCCTTGAGCATTGAGCATGCTTCATCAAACTTTCCTGCCATACATAATCCACGAATCATGGAATTGTATGTAAATACATTTGGGATTTGTCCTCTAGAAATCATCTCATTAAACATTTCCTGAGCTTTCTCAAGTTCACCAGCCACTACATATCCTGTGATCATTACAGTGTATGCCACCACATCTGGCATACAGCCATTCCTTATCATTTCATCAAAAAAATACTTGCAAGCATCCACATTTCCAGCTCTGCTCAATCCATCTATCAATGTGGTGAAATGAAGAACAGTTGGCTCTATACCTGTTTCTTTCATGTTATTTAAAAGATTAAGAGCTGCAAGTGGTTTATCTCCTTTGCCAAGAACATGAAGAAGTATATTGTAAGTATGAAAATCAGGAGAAAGACCGTTTCTACCCATCTCATCAAGCAACCTGTTAAACTGATTGAGTTTCCCAAGTCTATATTTCGCAAGCATGACAATATTGTAAGTTAAAACATCTGAGGAAAAACCCTCATGCAACATTTGTCTGTGAACCCACTCAATCAACTTGTACTGGTTTAAAACGAGAAGACAATGGAGAATTGCATTGTAGGAGTGCCTAAAAGGTCGGTAGTTGAACGATTTCGACTTAATGAGCTTCATCACCAACTTCCTTGTAATACCTGCCTCGCCACAAGTACAAATCAATATGTGGAAAGTACGAGCAGTAGCCGGAAACCCCTTCTCAATCATCTCATCCACAAGCCTCCACATTGCCTTCAACTCCTCACACTCCGTGAATATCTGCATGACCAAGTGGTAGGAATTGGCAGTGTGCCAGTAACCCTCCTGCTGTCCACACCACAAGAAAAACTTGTACGCCAATTTTGCGCACCTTGCCTTGTTTTCGCAGTTTATCCCCTTCAACATTCCCAACAGGACCTCCCTCACGAGAATCGCCGATGGCCTCACGCGCAGCTCATCCAAGGCCAATCTAAAATCAAAGTTAGGACCACCCTGTCCAATAACTTCCAGAATCCTCTCAACATCAATCCTCACATTTCTATGTGAAAATTGCTTCCTCTGGAAGCTACTATCCTCCTCGTTCAAATCAACATCAATGCTTTCACAAGTAGCTGCACACATTTTCTTCAGAGGCTCCTCAACCAATTCAAACCCACTCCTAACCTCATCATCACAACGAAACGGTTGGTTACATAATTGCCTATAAATGAACACACAATGGGAAATCTTGTGAACCATCCTATGACCTAAAAGGGCTATTGAATTCATGATTCGAACCCATCATCATCTCTGAAACTCTGAAACACTCAACAAACGCGGTTCCCCGTGTAAAAGGATGGATTGTTTTCGTTGCAATGGAAGCTTCGAGAAGCCCATTGAGCTAGGGATTTGATGGGAAACGACTGAACCGAAAACCTATGAACTCAGAGTAGATTGAATCTAGAATCACGGCGAGATAATCAAGGGGTAAAAAAGCGTACCGTGTGGCGCGATAATTTAGAGAGTGGGACGAGAAATTGAAGCTTGATATGAGAAAGTGCGCCATTGAAGGATCCAGTGCATGGTTGCTGGTGTGTGAAGTAGGGTTGGGAAGAAAATGAGGGTAAAATTGGGACACCGTAAAACCCTAACGGGGGAAGGAAGAAGATGCACCAAACTGCATCTTCTGATGTCCCTTAACGCACCGTTTTGTTTAACAAATGCTTTGAGCTAGCAGGAATTTTGACACCCGAAAAATAAGATAAAGACGATTGGACCTAATAAAAGGTTAAACTGACTTGGCAAGTTTAAACTAATAAAAAGTTTTGAATTGATGTTGTATAAAGTTATAAATTGAAATTTAATTTAAAATGCTTTAATTGAAAAGTATGTGAATTTAAAATAATTTGAGATTTAATTGGATTCAAAAGAATCTAATTTAATTTGAGTTTAATTTGTTTGTACTGACAATGTAAAATAGTTTTAAATGTAATCCAATCAAATTATCCCATTTTTATGACTTTTCAATTAATAAGGTGAAACTTAATCACTTTTATTGATATAACAATACTTGTTTAGATGAAAATTTTAAAAAAAAATTTACACTGTCAATACAAAAAAAATAAAACTAATTTTCATTATTTATATTGAAAGTTCTCTTTTTTTAATTGATATAATAATAAATAATTGAATAATTTTTATACATTTCTTTCACTGATATGGTCTCGTTGTCGCCTCCAGACATAATGTGAACACTGATGCAATGATGTTCGAGGAAATGAAGCCTATAGGATTTGAGTGGTAGTCTAGATGAAAGAGGCAAAGTGATGGTGGTGGACAACGACGAGATTATCATTGCAAGGAGGTAGGTTGGCTTGTGATATTAGGGTTAATGCTATCATATTAGAGGGTGATGTTATATCAATATTTGAAGAATTTAAATCTAGTTTAATAGACCTCTCATATAATGGGACTCTAGTTTATGAAATTTGTGTTTTGGGACTTAGCTTTGATTATTTTAGGATTCAATGTATTCTTAGAATTTGTAAATAAATACTAGACGGTTTGGTATACTTAGCAAAGTTTGAAAGGGCAAGATTATGGCTAGGTGATATGTCAAATTATATTAGGGAACTTATATCCCAAGATTTGCAATGGAATAAATTTGTATCATTTATAAAAAAATAAAATAAAATCTAAAGATACAATGAAACTTACAAGTCAATTCAAATTATAATGTTTACAATAAATTCTGAACATAAAAAAACTGTACAACTTAAAATCAAATCAATTCAAATTGCTAAAGGACTTCTATTATCAGATTTGATGACCGGTGAAGGATCCGTTGCTAAATATTAAGGAGCAACATTGCTCTCTTTCTTTATCACCACAAAAGTTATTTTAAACAGTTTAAAATTTATTAAATAAGTTTTTAACTAAATATTTTATATGATATAACATTTTTCAAGTTACTAATTTATCCTTCACTGGGTCAATGATCTTCTCAACACTACAATCATCCCTACCAACCCGTCATCCCTTCATCCAACCATGGTTGTAGAATAAGGGCTCCAGCCCTTCCCTTAACATCTTCATAATGCAAAGAACAAATCATGATTTAACATCAATTTAATTTTTTTTTTTTAAAAAAGTCAAAACGTAACAAAAAAAGATGAAAAATATGTTTTGCTACTTTTCTTGATCATCCATTCTAAGAGGGTGGTTGGGGTGAACGGCGGTGGAAGAGTAATAAGAGTATTTGTAGGTTCAACCTCCTTTTTTTCGAGTTTCTCATGGTAAGAAGACTGCATTATTGTACAACTATGAAGACTCTGCCAAAAGCCTTCTCATGCTACTAATTGTTTGTCTTCAAGAGAGTTATAGTAGCCTTCAGTGAGATGCATGTCCCAAGTACGAATCCTCAACAAATTAAGAACCTTTGGATTTTACTTCAGAGCATTTCAACCATAATTGATACATTCAGAGACTTCCAAGTATAATAATGAACATCTCAATCAATCCATTCATTATCAACATTTGGGCAAAAGCTTCTGTAATTTGGGCCATAGCATCCTCATGTTTTCCTTTTCACTATATTGCTTGTGAGATTCCCCAGCAGTGACGGTCGCAGGGTGGAGCAGGAGAAAGTTGGGAAGAAGATGGAGTGAATCAAATAAGGAGTGGAGGCGGAAGGAATAGCTGCAAAATACTCCCTCCATTCCATAATTATAGTCATTTTAAGAAAAAAAAATTATTCCATATTAACTGTTATTTTAGTATTTTAATAAAAAAATAATTATTTTATATCAATTTTATTTCTTATTGGTAGTTAAAAAGCAGAAAAGAAAAAATTAGCAAAGTATATATAGGGTGATTTAGTAATTTAAATATAACTTTTTTTCTAAAATTAATAGCATTTATGTGTTTTCTTAATACCGTAGTGAAATATTGAGGTAGTGTTTGGTAACTATCTCTAGACAATAGAGATAAAGACGGTAAAAGTGGAGACGAAGACAAAAAAAAATACTATCTTCATATTGCGTTTAGTTGTGGACAAGACGTAATCACTGCTCTGTATTTTGTTTGAAACAGGGACAACAAATACATATTAAAAGACATTGTGTACCCCCTGGACCACTCCGCCCGCCATGGGTTTGAGAACACATTGGAAAATATTAAATATATATAGACTATTATTGAAAGAAAAAAAATTAAATTTTTGTTTCTAATTCTGTCCCACCGCCTCCATTTTTGGAGGTACAGAAATTTCTATAATTCTATATTGGACAGATGATCTCCTATTTCTGTCTCCACCACCAAACAAATTTGTGTCTCCAATGTCTCTATATTTTATCCCATATACAGTTACCAAACGCTATCTAAATGACTATAATTATGGAATGAAAGAAGCAAGATAAAGAGTAAGTGGTCAAAATGAAGGCAAAAGGAAGGCCAAGGATTAGTTGCTCCGCCCCTTGTTGGGCGCCACGTGATCCTCCCATGGTAACGATCTTCAACCGTTGGATGTTATTTAATTTTGATCGAACGGTTTATATGTAAACACCTTAGTTGGTACATTGAATTTGTTAATTAGTCACCATTGTTTACAATATTTGCACCTCTATCCTTTGTTGTATCCAAGATTTTGAGAGGATTTAGGTATCCTTCTCCATTCTTGCCACTAGGGTGTACAAGGGACGGTTTAACAAAATCCGAACCTAGCTTTTTTTAAGGTCAATTTTTAAAACCCAAACCCAACCTGATAATGACCCGATTATGTCCGATATTGTACATAGTAAAGTTATAAAATTTTACAAATAAGAAACAAAATTTTAGAGATATTTACTATATAAGTTTCAAAATAAATCATATCAATGTAGAAATAACATCAAGTTATGTAAAATATATTAATTGAACTTTAAGATCTTATAATTTTTCATAAATTATTATAAAATTATGTATTTCATAAGAGATTATTTGACTTTAGTTTAAACCTAACACGTATAACAGAACTAAACAGAAAAGTATAGTCAAATTGAAACCCGAACACGTCCCAATAAACTTCTAGGCTCGGTTGGAGGGATGAGAGGTTATGAACATACCTACTTGCCACTTACTCCCACTCGTGCCTTTCGTGTCCAGGTAGGGAAGAGGAGTCACTCTCAGTTAGATCTCAGTAGCTTTGAATCGTGAAGAAGAACTTGCTATTGATAATGGGTTTCATGGTGAATCTTATATGTTTTGTTATCATAAACCCTCTATTTATTAATTATTGGATCAAACCATCTATAAAAATGATATTTATTTAATGGTTAATAATATGAGGTTCATAATAAACCTAAATATAAGAGATCTATCTTGTACTTTGTCGATCATTTTATGAGTGATAAAAGAAGGGAGGAAGTTGGTTCCTAACATTCCCGAACCAAGGGATTCTTCACCTTGATGACCAGCTGTGTAGGTGCTCACAATTTTATTTTTGTCCGAAACATTTTTTTAAAACCTGTCAAATATCCGTAAGACCACAACATGTAAAATATCATTTTATGATTTTGGGTTTAAAACATGTCAAATATCGACGACCCAAAAAAGAAAGATGCCAAATGTCGTTCATCCATGGAGTAGTCCATTAATCCACCCAAAAAATTTGAATAGTTGCAAGCCCACATTTTTTATCAAAGCCCATATATTTTGTCAAAAGACAGAACCATTAACCTTGCGACTCCGCAAGGCCCATTTTATGTAGCTTAGGCCATTTGATATATTAAATTATATATTCATGTACCTTCTTTTATGTCAAACTATAATATCCTTACCAAAAACTATAATACAATCCCGTGCTGCGTGAAAGAAAGTAACTATTTTTTATTTATTTAATTAAATTAACTTAAATATTGTAATTGGTATAAAAATTTTGTTAAAATTATAAAATATTATCTTGATGAAAAACAAAAAAAATATTAAAATAACATACAATTTATCGCTTGTTTAAATTTTATAGACATAAGCTATTAATATAGGGAGAATCAATCAACTCTTCAATTTATAGCTGGTTGATCAGTTAATATTTAGCTAGCATAAGCAAATAAAATATTATTATGTATTAAACTTATCTAAAAATTTAAAATTTACATGCGATGTATAAAAATATCTTAAGCTAAGTGAATTATTATTATTATGGGAGCTAGATGTCCTAATTTAAACATAACAACAGCAAAAAAAATAGAACAGCATAATTTTTTTCCTAGGTTTACGGTGAAATTTCATCTCCAAAGGGGACTACAAACCCTTAAATATTGCCAAGAAATATAGAATGAAATAATTTTTCTTTGAAATTATTGCATAAAATAACTAGCAGATTTAATAATCTACAATAAGACTATTACATGGTAATATTCACTAAGCTTGTATAACGCGATCCATAGACCAATCATTTTAACTCACAATCTGGAAAAACAAGAAAATTTTTAGTCCACCAACTCATATTTTTTTTTCCGCACGCATAACCCGTAAACTCGCTAACGAGTCTAGTCTCGGGATTCGCGGATCAACCCGCTAACTTACATAAGTGAGAAAATGCTTCCATTTGCGATATTTATTTATGTTCTTAATGGATGGACTTTGGTGAGTTGATTTATTTTACTATTTTTGGTATTTGTATTTGATATTTGATTTGCTTATGTTTGGTGTTTGAATAGTTGATAGTTGTTAATTTATATTATTTATTAGTTTTGCTATTTTTTATGATTGGAGGAGTTATGCATATTTGGTTGGTTTGTAACTTTGTATGTTATTATTTTTAAAAAATTAGCATTTTGGATTTTTGAAATTGAATGTTTAATTTTAATATTTCCAATATTTAGTAATTAGTACTGTTATTTGTTTAAAATTTAATTTGGAAATTGGATACCTAAAAAAAGTGTGTATATATATTTTACGAGGTAAAATATACTATAAATATATAATATAGCGTATAAAAAAGTTAAAAAAATATGAAAGAAAAAAAAATAGGGTTATGTGGCTGGTCTTACTGGTCTATGGTCAGCGGTATGCAACTGTTTGGGCTTATATAGTGGCAAAAATGTGAGAAGGAAATAAAGGGTTATGTGGATTGGTCTGCCGCCTGGGCTTATGCGGGTGAACCTATTACCTAAAGGCTAGTCCATTTATTAAACAGCGCTCTGCCCATTTAATTGTGGTCCATTACGAAGGTCGCATCCCACTTTTAATATTCACAATTTGTAGCACTACACAATATGGACCAATAAATATCAAATAGTGAGTAGCCACAACCATAATTGATGTTTAAGTCTTAAAGAGAACCATATGTTGAAAAAAAAACTCAGAAAATATTTAATATAATATATAATTATATAATAAAATAAATATATTTAACGTGAGGAATTATTTTTTATGCATTGACAATATAAATTTTTTTTACATAGTCATCCAAATATGTGTTATATCACCATAAGAGTTGACTTTCAGACTCACTATTTGAAAGGTTATATAAATGCACGTATTTGATTGGTAACAAAGTAAAACACTATTTAAATTGAAAGTATCAAAATTAAACTCTTAAATGATTGTTACAAACTAATATTTTAATTATTTTTTAAAAATGTATATATAAATTACTTTATATATATAGGAAACGACTCAAGTGAGATAGGTGGTTTATTATAAGAGAGAGTAGAAAATATAGATCATTAGATCTTACATGAATAATTATGTTAAAACATAAAATCAAGTGACAGTTTTAAATAATCGCATGATCATTAATTACCATTAATAACTTTCAATCCTGACTATTCATGTATGGTTATATGAAGATTTGTTCCTATCACTCTCATAATAAATCACTCCTCTTACTTTGATTTTTTTTCTATTTTCATTACACATATTATAATGAAAAGTAGAAGAAAGAACTATCAAAATATATAACAAAAGTAAAATTATCATAAAATAAGACTTTAATTTTCATGCATTTTTTTTTCAATGTAATCCAATCAAATTTGTTTATTTAAATGATCTTTTAAGTAGTAGATGTGTGAGTTAACCATATTGGATGACATTTTAAAATTTATTTATACTGTTAGTGTATACAAATTAAATCAATAAAATGGTACTTTAATTAATCATTTATGTATAAAACCAAAAGTAAATATTATTATTTGAATACTTTTTAACTATAATTGTTGTAAATATTTATTAATTTTTAATATACAAATTGTAATTGATGTTACATGTGATTTATTATTCAATTCAACATTTTCTTAATAATAATTTTTTAATTTTGTAAAATATATAACACTTTTTTTCTCTAATACATTTCAATATTTTATATTTATACTTTCAATCATCGTAATATGTAAATGAAAATAAAAAAACATATAAAACTAAAAAATTTTAACAACAATTTATATATAAATTTAAAAAATATAATAATTTAAATATTGAGGTATAACAATTATTTTTAATATTTTGAATCTTATTTCTTATAACTATATTATATTAAATAGTATTTATTACTTAATATTATTCATCATGCATAAATTACTTATTTTTAATAATTAATTATTATTTATTTATATAAAATATTTATTGTAAAATTTGTAAAGTTTAATAATTATTTTAAATTTTGATATTTTTAATATTATTTAGGAGTTTAATTTTTATACACAACTATATAAAATATTATTATAATATCAACTAATAGAAGTTTAAGAAGTTGCAAATCACTATAGGAAGTCATCAATAGATATTCATTGTTTATTATAAATATATAGAAATTAAACTCATTGTGGGAAGCAACATTTAAGGAAAAAATGTAAAAAATTGGTAGAATATAATACTTTTTAATAGCTTCTATTTGTAATTTTCATCGAGATAGGGGAAATAAAAACTAAATCATACAAATTAATATTTTTAAACAACCATTTATATATAAATTTGTGAAAAATGATAATAAATATTGATCTCTAAGAATCATTTCATTTTTAATATTTCTAATTTTATTATATATAACTGTATTACATAAATATTTTTTATTAGTTAATACTATTTATCATGAATTTATTCTTTAATAATTAATTATTATTGGTTTCTAGTTTTTTATTATATTATTATATTAAATTAATAAATAGGTAAAAGAAACAACGAAAAAGGAGGCGTCAATATCTGACGCTGTGTATACACTTCTGATGCTTTTCTATACTCACACAATAAAGTAATAAGCAAATAAAGTAAAACAAAAAAAGAAAAAGAAGAGAAAAAAATTGTACTTTTTATGAAAGTAAAGGCAACAATACATAGGACGTTACTTGTTTACTTTATTTGTACTATAGATAAAAGGTGCATTCTTCGGTGCTGCGTGCATTAATGAAGGAATTGTGCAGCACTTACGTGTTTCCCCTGGGCTCTGACATCTGTATTTATTTGACTAAGGTGTTTGACTCATCTATGGATGTATATTTTCTAATTGATTTATGTAATCTCGTTTAAAAGTTTGATTTGCGTTTTAATCCACGCGGGCTAATATAGTCATTTTCTCCCTTTTAACTTTTTGCAGTTGATATACCCTCAGCCTTTTTTCATTTTTCGGTCACGATCCCCAGCCTGATATTCATTGATGTTTATCGCCAATACATAATGTCGATGCTTGTAACAATGTGGAATAATAGCGAAAAACCAAAAAAGCTTTTCGCCATCATATGATAATTACTGACTTCCAGGAATATAATATACTTTTTTTTTTATCTTAGTGGATGGGGGATTTTGTTCGTTGGAGGGTTGCCCGGGGGGGGGGGAGAGGAATATATACTCTAATGATCTCAGAAAGGAATACTAACATATGATACTTGGGAGATCCACCAGTCGATCTTCCTCCATTAATGACCACGGCCGACCTTCGCATTGGACTGAATAGACAACCATGGGGAGGAATTGGGAAAAATTCTCTTTCTCAAAGATACAAAATGACCTATCTAGCCTTTCTATTTTTTAAAAAATAAAAGGGTCAAGAGCACCAAAAGCAACGATTAACACTTGAGGAGTAAAGTAACAAAGGTCCAACTAGGACGCAACAGCTTGTAACCGGGAACACGCGTCCAATCCTAGCAGTGCCACATGCTTTGTCCACTATTCCTTCAAAAAAGCCTCATGTACAGAAGAACGCACCTAATAGTAGATAATATTCGTGCACTTTATTTTTAGCGTTCGGGAGCTCACCGTGGGGATTGGAGAAATGAAGAAGGGCTTAGAGAAATTTAGGGTAAGCAGGAAACTCAAAGCCACTAACTCCGATCCCTTGGGACTACAATCGTGCTATTTGAGCTACGGTTCAATACTTTTGTATCTTATTGTTGGCTTATTTAGGCATGATAAGCGACATGACGTTAGAATTTTATTATTATTATTATTCAATCATTAGAGATATTCTTTTAATCTGAAAACTAAGGTTGTTAGGCCTACACAACAGTATTCAAGAACGGTAATATACAACTGAATCTTTTGCACACGACACGAGGCATTATCTAGTGCTTTGTGACTGAGTCTCTGCACAAGTGCATAGTAGTGAGTCGCGGGTTCAACTTCAATAGAGGCCCCTCTTCCCGGGTGTGTGAGTGACCCAAATAAAAAACCCTGCCTTATTTGCATTTATCTAACGATGATGAATAAAGTGAAAGTAGAAAGATAAAAGTTCATATGAAATAAATCAAGAAAAAAAAGCAACAATACAAGAACAATAATTACAAGAGGTGATATCAAACCAGAAATGCAGGTCGAATATGGATTAACCGAAAAAATTCTTGCATAGATATAAGTTTAACACATTATATTTAGACATATTTATAATAAAAGTGAGTTCTATCAACTTTATTAAAAAAACACCCCTCATTGATGGATCTCATACTCCTTTTTTATGGTATGCCAAAAAGTTCATTTCTACACTTGAGCCTATGGAATAAATTTTCTTAATGATGTTAATACAGGCCAGAAATGCAGAAAGATAGATAGACAAAATAACAGAATAGAAGAAAAATCACTAGACGAGGCATCGCCCTAAATTCTTTATTAATTCTTCAGTTTTCTCCCCAGCTTTCCATTTTGGGGACACCCTTTCCTTTGTCACCGACTACGGGGCCCACGCTTTCTTGGGTGAACTTGTACCTTTTGATCACGCTATGATTGCCCTCTGTTATCTTCCTTTTACCGGCAGTAGTGCTGGCTTCAGCTTCCACAGCCATGCCAATGTCCTAAATTCATTATTAAGGTTTCATTACCCAATTGATTAGAGTCAACAGTACTAAGTAGTACTAATATTTATGATAAGAAGGGAAAGAATACATGAAATAAGTATTTTAAAAGTTAAAATGCATGATGCAATGTCTGTCTTAATGTTATAAGCACCCATTCTCACGCCCTCCAGCTCACCAACAAAAAGCCAAAGTCATGGCAACCGCTAACCTCAGTTGTCAGTTCTATCCTTATTTATAATTTTTAAGTAACCGCTCACGTTTGAAAAAAAATTATACAAAATATTTTATAAAAATCTTGATAGTTATTGAATAAAATAAAATAATATGATCTACTGATTCACTAAACAACTATCAATTATGACATATTATTATGGATATGAAATTTTGATCAAATTCATGGTTGTCTAGCATCTTTCCTAATTTATTATATAGAGCTAGAGTATGTCCGATTTAGATACATGAGTATAATAAATTTATAAGATTTGATGATGAAAGAACTGAGTTTAAGAAATTAATGTTAAAATAATTAATTGAGATTGTGCAAATGAGAACTACTCTTGAATATTAAAATATTCAGAAAGACGTGATATTTTCCATGTATTTTTTTACATTAAGTCCATGTATGTAGAAGAAACAAAACAAATATACTTGTCACGCGTGAATGAAGAGAAAAGGCAATTAAACAAAGGTTGAGAAACAAACTAACGGCAGTGTTAGCGCATGTTTGGTTTTATTTTTGTGTTTTAATTTTTAATTTTTCAGATTTTTATGAAGGAAATATTGAAAATTTAAAAATTATAAATTTCAGTTTTACTTTCATTTTACAAATTCCTAAAAGCTGAAAAATTTATTAAAAATGAAAATTAAAAATTGAAACCAAACACGCCTTTAAAAAACATCAAGAATAAAATAGGTAGAAAATTTAGTGCCTATTTAGCTTCAATTTTATTTTCAATTTTAGATTTTATGAAGGAAATATTAAACCTTGAAAACTATAAAATTCAGTTTCAGCTTTTATTTTCAGTTTCAATTTTTTCTCTATAAAATCCTGAAATTGAAAAATTAGAAATTAATACCAAACAAGTCCTTAATTTTGCATTGGAAGGCATTTTGTAAACGGAGAAGCAAGATGGGTTTTCTTCGTACCAAAATACAGTTTGAAGCCAAAAGTGAGTTTCGAAACGTTTCCGAATACAAATCCAAACAAGATGAAAATATGGACAAGCTGTAAAACAATGTTTGGCCTGGGTATTTTATACATTCACCCTTCCACACCTTAAACTAGAGTAAGTCAGCTAGTGTAAAAAATAAAGAAGAAGAAGAAAAGAAAGAACACACGAGTCAGCTGAAATCTAGGAAATAGGAACAGATTAATTAATAATCCTCAATGATATTTCCTTTTATAAAACACGAATGAAAAAAGGGTATCCAAAAAGAGGGGGGTATAGAAAAAGCAGAAACAGGAAACACGTGCTGAATATTGAAACCTTAACCTCAATAGTCGATAGCATCAGATTGAAAGTACAAGGTGGGACAAAAAGTTCCTTAATTCCTCCATTCCCAATTCTAGCTTCGAGCAGACAGAACAAAAGTGGTTACCAAAATGGAAGAGTATTAATTCCTGCTAGAACAAGAGCGGCGACCAAAATGGGGGAATTCTTGAATGTTTTGGAGACACAAACCAGCACAAAAAGGAAAAGACGACTGAAGACACTTCTATACCTCTGGAGGAGATTGTTCCTCCAAGGAGCATCTCAGCCTTTTATTGATGAGAGAAGACAGAGAAAATGAGAGAGGACGAAAAACAACAAAGGGTAGGGTTGTTGTTGTGGGGAGCAAAAAATAAATAGTGGGAGTAATTATATACCTGCATTTCATTCTGAGGGGGCGGCTGATTGAGATCGAGAATGGCAGGCTGATTGAGATCGGGAATCGGAGGCTCATTGAGATCGGGAATCTGAGCCTTATCTGACACGGGTGTGACAAAAGTGTCCGACACCGGTGGTGCAAGATCTTTGGAGTATTCGGGCATAAGCATCAACTTCTCTTGCAAATCAAAAAAGTTTACAGAGGCAGACTTCCAAAACATGACAGATTGGAAGCTTTCAAGCTCAGTTGTGGTTATGGCATTTGCCCTGCGGCGTAACTCCGCCAGTGCCGTACTGGGCATACCCACTTCCTTCATTAGAAGACCACAGACGTTGACGAACACGTCCGTCCACTTCTTTTCGGCTGCCATCGATTGTTAAGGAAAGAAGGGTTTGTAAATTAACAGAGTAGGGAGTATGTGATGGGATACAGGCAAAGAATGTCTGTGCTTGGTTTTCTTATATATACATAAATAGAATGCAAATGATCTTACCTGGAACCGAAACATCTTGTCAAAATCTTTACAGGTATATGACAATGGCAATTGGTGATATATTGTTTGCTAGCGCCTTCATCACCAGTAGCGGAACATGAATGAAAATGACTCCGTTTGCGGTTGGTTAGGTCCAAGCCCAAATAAGTCCAAGATGCGGATTCATTCGACAAAAGAGTTACAATACTAAAACAATTTTATTTTGGCCTATAATCAAAAGTTTTAAAAATATACTTTTACTTATAGGTGAATTTTATATTTAAAAATTGGTTTTTATTTTGATACATCAAGAGAACTAATATCTTTTTTAATTCAAGAATTATGATTTAATTATGAGTATTTAAAATATTAACAAATTTAATTAGTAGAATATATGGTAAATTTTCAACCACCAATTATATAAAAGATATCAATATTCATAAATTTTATAGGATATTAGAGAAATCCTCTTAAAAATTAGATTGTTTTACACTTATTAACCATTCAAATTTTTTATCCAGGTAAATAAAACAATTTCAATATAAATTTTGTTGAAAAAATTACATTCCCAAACATAGATGTAAGAAGGTAAAAAAAAGTTTATATTATCCTAGAAATCAAAGCAAAGAATGTTGTGCTTGGTTTTCTTATATATACATAAATAGAATGCAAATGATCTTAGCTGGAACAGGAACATCTTGTCAAAATCGTCAAAGTTTTATGACAATGGTAATTGGTGACATATTGTTTGCTAGCGCCTTCATCACCAGTGGCGGGACATGAATGAAAATGACTCCGTTTGCGGTTGGTTAGGTCCAAGCCCCAAATAAGTGCAAGTTGCGGATTCTTTCGATAAAAGAGTTAAAATACTAAAATAATTTTAGTTTGGCTTATAATCAAAAGTTTTAAAAATATACTTTTACTTATAGGTAAATTTTATATTTAAAATTTGGTTTTTATTTTGATACATTAAGAGTATTAATATCCTTTGAATCCAAAGATTATGATTTAATTATGAGTGTTTAAATATTAATAAATTTAATTAGTAAAACATATGATAAATTTTCAGCCACCAATTATGTAAAATATATCAATACTCATAAATTTTATAGGATACTATAGAAATCCTCTTAAAAATTATATTGTTTTGTACTTATTAACCACTCAAATTTTTTATCCATGTAAATAAAACAATTTCAATATAAATTTTGTTAAAAAAATTACATTCCCAAACATAGATCTAAGAAGGTAAAAAAAAAGTTTATAACTATCCTAAGAAATCAAAGCAATTCTTTTTTTTTTTAATCATTGAATTTATTATTCAACTCTCATAGTTGTTTATCTATATATAAAATGATACTCAATTATGATATAATTTTTGTAGTTTTTATTTTTTAATTAAAATAGCAAGTTAATGAATTTTAGAGTTGAAAAAATCCATTTAGGCAGAGCAAAATTATTTATACAAGAGAATATATTCAAACTTATCTACCAAAAAAATATATTAAAACTTGCCATGTTTATTAAATACAGTTATATGGGGTCCTTTTTGTACCAAAAACAATAAGTTTATATGGGGCCCCTAACTCTGACTATCTCTTTTTTTGGTTGGGAACGCTGACTGTATATCCCACTATCTAGTTTTGTACATTTGTATATTTCCGCTGGGTGTTACTATTATCACAAGGACAGGACTGCAACTATTCTAATAATTAATTAATAACTAACTATGGTAAACCAAATACATCTATAATAACTCACTTACTAACTCAATGGTTATAATCTAACTACTATCCTAATAGTTACTCCACGTGTGTGTCAGCCACAAACCATGATTGTTGGAGAGAGTAGCTATGATGAAGAAAATTGAATGAGTGGTCCTATGATTCCCGCTCACCGACACGGGGGCCGGGATGAGGACGTATCAAATGGCGTTCGATATAAAAGCGCATTCTCGGGCTCTAATAAAAGTGCAGATTCTAGATATACAAACATCTGAAAAATATTATTTTGAACGAAATATTTAAATTATAACTCAAAAATATATTAAAAAATAAATTAATTTTTTAAAATTTAAAAGCTTTTAATTGATCCATTATATTTTAGAAAAGAGAACAAATTAGTCTTTCAATACAAGTTTATACAATGAAAACTGAAATAAATTAGAAGTAAATGATTTTGTTAATGAATATCCTAAACCAACGGGCACTTTTTAATAATATTAAAATGGAGGATCCGGTAAACAGAAAAAAACTTTTAAATTTCTAATACATTAAAGTAAGCTAATATAAGATAATATTATATAAATTTAAATATGTTTTTGATTTCTTATCTCATGTATTGATATTTGATTCTACTTCATTCAACAAAGTTTCTTTTCACTTAATTTTTTTAATATATTCGGTTTTATAAAAGGATTTAATTTATATATCCTGACATTAAAAAACAAAACCAAACAATTTTTGGGATCAACTCATATTTTGATTTTTTTTAGAGTTTAATTTTAATATCAGTGTAGAGATGAGATTGTGGAGGAAGGATAGATTTCCTCCAGGATATAGATTTTCACCTTACAAATATTATTTTAACATTTATTATCTCATATTTTATGTAGACACTTAATATATTATTTTTAAATATTACGGGAATCTCATTTTAACATTCTCTTTCTTATTTTCCACACTTTGATATGAGTGGCTGTCTATGAAGACCTAATTTTTAGGTGTATAAATAACACAACTTTTGATCCCTTGCTCTTCATCTAATTTGCAAAATCTCTACGTGTTAATGATTCAAGTATAATTATTCTCTGAAAAAAATAAAAAACAAATAAGAAAGGATATTCTCTGTATAAATAATAAATAATTATTCAAGTATAATTATTTCCATTTTCTTAACTTCTAGTTCTTAATGAAGCTTTCCATAAAAGAAGGATATTCTCTGTAAATATCAATTTAAGTCAGTGACAATTTATTCAGAAAAAATAAAAAACCTCATTATTTCGGTGAATTGGCGGAAGCTAATACCGTGGGAAGAGCTTCATACGTGTAAGCCAAGTAGTGGATATATAATAATGACAAATTGACAAAATAAGATAAAAAGTGAGAAAAACAAGTAGCGCAGCTCTGTTTTCACAAAAAAGCAGAGTTGCTCTGTTTTCTTTCACACACCCCTACACACCATACGCACATATATTATTACATACATGATAAGTTTTGCTAGGAAAAAATGTTATTTATCCTTATAATATATAGAATATCACGTCAACTCAATATCTCATTCATCATTAGACTTGTGAATCCATTTAAATTGCCAAAATGAAATAAAGTGAGAAAAACAAGTAACCTAGCTCTGTTTTCACATAAAAGCAGAGTTGCTCTGTTTTCTTTCACACACCTCTACACACCATATGCACATATATTATTACATACATGATAAGTTTTGCTAGAAAATGTTATTTATACTCAATATGTATAGATATGTGTTGACTATATCTTATCTATAATTGGATTAGATAGATCAACTTAAATGACTACACGTTATCTAATGATGGATGAGATGTAGTTGATACGATGTCGTATGTATAATGAATACAAATAACATAACTCTTTACTAGGTACTAATCTTTCATGGTCCTATTTGCCAGGAAGTGTGGTGGTCTTGGTTGGCTTCTATAGCCAATATGAGATCACTAATGGCAACATTTTCCTTCTTCTTCAAAGTGCTATTGCTGCTTCTCACCATTTCTCAATGAAAATAAATATATAATATTCTAAATACACAGATAACAAAAATTTTAGACTATCATTCTTCAAAACTTGACATCTAAATTAATTATTTCACTTAATTAGTAATATATTTAATAGATTTATGATTTTGTATGAATTATATCATTTAATCTAAAAAAAATATCATTTTGACATTTGAAGCAACTGAAATCTTTCATTTAATTACTAATACATTTAAATTATTTATACTCATATATGAATTATAATATTAAATTTGGCTTTCTATTGCTTAATTAATAATATTTTTAATTATGTAATTTAATTGATAATATATTTCTTTTGATTGGTTTATATTATGTATTTGATAGAAGTAAGTAAAACACTATAATTGAAAACATGGAAAATTACTTCCCAATAAATATAGTTGGTTAGAAAAACATTTAGAATAAAATAAATTATTGGTTATTATAAATTTATTATAGATGTAACTTGATACGTGTTAATATTTTTAAATAAAATTATTTTTCACTTTTAATTTATTTAGTGATAAAAAGGTGACCATAGTATTCTGAAGAAATTAATTTCATGTAGTACTTTATTTAATTGTATATGATAATATTAGGTGCGTGGTGTTGGTGTGGTGACGGCCAGTGATTCTTGTCTCCTCCTGGAGGAAAGATGAACGAAAATAGAAAAATTATAAGTGAACCCGTGAACTTTGACTCATATACTTTGGCTTTGGCCTTTGAATGTGGGTTTTATGATTTCATGTTTTCTGTTTTTATTTTTAGTTAAAATAGAAAATTGACATGAAAATGTGTTTGTATAAAAAATTTTTTGTGGAAAACATTTATGGAAAGAGACAAAATCTGAAAATATCAAATTTATGTTTTCGGCCGGGTGAAAAACTGACAGTGTTTTCAAATGAAAATACGTTGGTATAGCCATAAAGACCATCTCTCACGTACCCAGCTAATGAATCAAGCCATCAAATCACTCTTTTAGCCACCTATAGTGGAAGGCCTTTCTCAATTGTGTGTGTGGAAGACCTTTCTCAATTCTGTTTATTTTTTCGTTTTCTTAATTCTATTTATTTTTTCATTAAAACAAATCACTAAAGCCAAACCCACATTACAATCCTGTATTGTGTCTCACTCTTGCAACCATCATTTTTTATTTAATTTAATATTTTATAACTAAATTTTTAAAAGCTTAATAAACTACTTGCATAAATTTACTTCCATTTTATTACTAGCGTTAAAAAAAGGTCAAAATCTTTTAGTATAAATATAATTTGGATAAAGGGATATATTATATAACATTCACATTATAATAAATGTTTTTGTATTTAAAATTTAAAATTTGCAATAACGTATATTTTTAAAATTTTTGAAAGAATATATACATATTTAAAATAATATTAATTATTTGGTTCAATTATGTCTCTTTTTATCATAACTACAATTTACTTAAAAAGCAAGCCTATTCCAAACAAATTTACACATTTAAAATAATTTTATTTGGACTATTTATTATTTTAACAAATCCTTGTGATAGATAAATCCTTTTAAAAAAAAGATTTACTTTTACAAACCAAACACATTTTCAAAAGTGTAGAAATATGAAAATAAAATCATTTTTAAAAATAAAATTATAAAAATAGAAAATATTTTCATAAATCACAAACACTTTTAAATGCAATATCAAGTCGTTTCCAAAGAACATGCTATGTAATCAAATATTAACAACACACGTGTTTTCATTTTAAGTAGTTTTATTTAAACATCCAAAATGATATCTCATTCATAATCAGGTGGAATGAAGAAGTGGAATAAATGAAAACTATTATCACATATAAAGATAATAAAATAAATATTCTAATTAGACATCCAATAAAAATGAGATACAACTACTTTGTGTATTTGTGGTTATGGACCCTAGTGCACCCCGCCCTCGCTTCTCAGTCTCCCCATGCCCACCACCATGTGGCATGTTCCACGTATGCAAGGACACATGCAGCTATGCTTGGCCAAAACAAAAATTGAACCAAAGAAGGACCTTGTAAAAATGAAGGATGGTGTTATTTTCAATACTCAAATAGGGATCACATCAAATATAAAGATGATAGATTGGGTGTTTGATACGGTCAAAGGTATAGGTTAAAAAAACATTTCCTAAAAGGAATAATTTCTTATTGTTCATATGTATATATGTATTCGTATATTGCTATGTTACCAATTACATTTGTCAAACGAACTGGTTATATGATGTTTGATATTAATTAGGGTGATATTTTAAAATATGTAATTTAAAGGGTAAAATTTATATTCATTTTCTTTTAGTAAATATTTATTTTGATTCATAAAATTATATGTGCACTTCACTTTAATCTCTAATTAAAAAAGATTATCAATTTAATCATTGAAATTACAAAAATATTTTGAACTAATCTTGTTAATGATTCATTTTAGTCCGTACAAACATGGTCATAGGGCTAAATTGAATAATTTTTTACAATTTTAGGGATTAAATTTATATTTTTTTAATTTTAGGGTTTAAAATAAAATATATATATATAATTTTAAGGATCAAAATGAACTTTTACTTTCAATTTTTTAAACTCAATCTTATTTAAATAAGAATAAGTATCAAATCATCTAAGCTGATCAAAATTTAGTAGTTGTATTACAATACTTACATTTTCTTACTGAAGACTATCCATGAAACTAAATAGACTAAAATGACAAAAAAATGAATAAAAAATACATCTGACAGACCTCTCTGAAGTAGCATAAAATTGACAATAGCAATTAAAGTTATTCTAGAATGGATTTTATTTTGGAGTTCAAGACAACGAATGAAATACAAGAATACTATGTAGGGATCAACATGAAGCCATTGTGGATTGCAACGTGTTGACCCAGAGGACATAATTAATAGATAAGGACTGCATACATGACACTGAGTACTGAGAGACATTGATGGGGCAATGTCGATTCTATTTAAATACTTTGGCCAATCAGAAATCAGTGGAGGGATTGTGCCTTGCTTTTTAGGAAACAAACAAGCAAATTATGTTAGGCGAGACAAAAATAAATTGTTAATTTCTTTTTAAGTAAGATAAAATATTTATTTTATTTTATTTAGTGGTTGATAAATTAGTTATAATATTAAAAATATAAGGAAAATATAAAATAATAATAACCTATAAAATTTATATATCAATTAATAAATGAATTAGCACAAATATTATCTCTTATTTTTTATACACATTTCTCCTTAGAGAGATTGATGGGGCAATATCGATTCTATTTAAACACTTCCGCCAATCAGAAAACAGTGAGGGATTGTGCCTTACTTTTTAGGAAAGAAACAAGCACATAATATTAATGGCTTCTTTGATTAATAATGTGTAACTTTGTAATGATGCTTATCATTGGTTTCCATGAAAAATTCTTAGATACTCTTAGATTAAGTTAAATATTTATTTTATTTTATTTATTAATTGATAAATTAACTATTATATTAAAAATATAGGGAAAGTGTAGCAATAATAACTCAACAAACTATGTCAATTAATAAATAAATCAGAGTAAATATTTTCTCTTATTCTTAGTGCACCAACCATACAGATGACCAAAAACTGAAAGTGTTTCAAATGAAAATTAGGTAGTATAGCCATACACGTGTCCAAACAAATTTACACATTTAAAATAATTTTATTTGGACTATTTATTATTTTAACAAATCCTTTGTGATATAAATATCAATTTCTCTTTAATAGATAATTTTATGACAATACATGAGATTTAAGAATGTGTCCACATTTTTAATTTTTTACATATTATAATTAAACTTAACTTTAATTATTTTTTTTATGTATTTCCATGTGAAGCTTATGCAAATTTTAAATAGTGAGTTTTTCATTTTTAAAATATATGAAAACTCTCTTCTCCATCTTTGAGTATTTACTCTCCTTCAATATTTTCAATATATATGGAAAAAGCTTCCACAACTATTATGCCTGCTAAGTCATATTTTTTTATTATTTTTAAGTAATAATATAATAAAAATATAAATGTATCTGTGAATACAAATATGACGGTTATTTTCTTATGTTAAATGTACTTTTTTTCAATATTTTTGTACAATTATTGATTGATTTTATTTTCCCTATCATGTACGTTTATAAGTGCTGGCATCAAATTTTATTAAGTGTCAGATTGTCGAATCAAAGGTTCGACGTGGTAGGAATTGATGGGTTTCACAAATTTGACGAAATTCTTAGTTCGTAAACGACATGTCAAACCAAAGGAAGTCAATTAATGGTTTTGATGTCTGAAGATTGACAAATCGATATTGACAAAGTCTTTACGTTAGATATTTGACAAGATAATATTGGCAAAGTTCATCGTTAAACGTTCGACTAGTCGAAGTGAAAATTTGTCATTTAATACTTGGAAGAAAAGATTAATTTTCATATTTTGAAGAATGACAAGTCGAAGCTTAAAGTTTGTTACTTGAAACAAACTTAGAAAAATTCTAAAGGTGAAGGAAACATGGTAACGCCAAAGCATGCGTCAGTTCGACGGTTTAACGGTTATTGAGAAATTTGGCAAGGACATGACAAAGAGTGAATGACGAACCAAAAACCTCAAAGCCATGTGGATAACATCTAAAGGTACGAGACATGTGCCAAGATCTTAGAGTCTTAGTTTGCCTATAAATACTAGTTCTATCCAGATTGTAAGGGTTGGAATTGGTACTCATACACTCACTCTAAACGTCTCCAGATGACTACAGAGAGCCTTGAGTTCACTGAGTATTGTTCTTAACCCATTTCCTTGCTTTCCTAGGATTAGATTGCTTTCAATTTCTTTACATTTCATGTACTTTATCTTCAGTTGTCAATTAAACATTTTACTTTCTGCAATTTCTTCCTTTTAATTGTCAAACATTTCATTTACATTGTCACAACACGTTGCATTTTACATTATTCCATCCCCATCACATAAAAACAATTTGACACTCCTTCTTTTGGTGGTGAACCCAAGAGGAGTAGCTTTTCGCTCCCGAATCGAGATCTTGAAAAGCAAAGGCTATCATCCAAACTTCGAAGTTTGTCGATATATGCTTGGTTTAAAGCAAGTTGGCTTCTTGCACAAGGAGATCATCAATTATTTGTTATTGACGATAAAAGTGTCAAAATTTGCTACAAACAAATTAGCACGCCTGGTGGGACCACTGGTTGAAAAGAAAACGTGTCAAATAATAAAAAAGAGTATATGCGCTTGTAGTGGCACCATCGTGTCAAACATGTCAAGAGCATCATCGTCATTAGAGATGGATGAAATGAGGCAGAAAACAATCCTCCTAACACTTTGGAGCCTGCTCCACTCAGTCAGACAAACGATAATATACCAGAAAGTGTAAATACCACTGTCGCAATGACATGGCCTCCATATGGTCTTCCTCTAGGTTATGTACCCCCAGGATATGTACCATTCCCACTACCAAGTAGTGGAAATTCGCCAAACTTAGAAAATCCGACAAATGTTGGAAATAATGACGGATTTAATAATATATATCCGCATAATCCTCTATTTCAGGGTCAAATATGCCCTGCGTGACAAATATGCCTCAATTCGGCACACATTTGCCACAGTTTGGTCTTATTAGTCCTCAGTAATGGGTCCTTATATAGCTGGAGTAGGGAATTTGTCATCGACAAACCCGACTATACACGACAACCAAACACAGGCCCAATCTTCCTGACATGCCTAGAGTAGGTGTGACAGGAACCCACGAACAAGTCGATTCAATGGTTGTGTTTCAGCAACAAATTGATGAGAGTCATCATGATCTAGTCAATATTTTAGCCCAACAAATGGCGAGTGTTAACGCCTTTGATTGAGACAAACAACACAAGGTTTGAGCAACTTGCTCGACAAATGGGGCGTGTGGCTCAAGCCATCACTTTGGATGATAATCCAAACGATTCCCATGACGAAATCGACAATCCACCTCCAAATGAAAATGTCAATGTTGACCCAATTGTCAATTTGATCCGTCGAGGACAAGATGCTGACAACGAAATTCAAAGGGTTCGACAACAAAATGAAGAGGGGCATCATGTGTGCCAAATTCGAATATCCAACAAAATCAAAATATCACTGCACCGTCAAACTGCCCGGATTCGCTTCACGTTGGCTTTGCCAACCAACCTCTTTTTGTGTTCGCATTCCCTGATTATATTCAACAAGCAGAAGTGCCTAGGGCTGGAAAATCCCCACATCTTTGAAATTTTCTAGAGAAATGGGAATCGAGTAAGCATATTGCTCGATATATAATCGAAATAGGGGAGATGGCGTCAAATGAACATTTGAAAATGTGTTTCTTCCCTTCTTCTTTGACAAAAAATGCTTTCACGTGGTTTTCAAATCTAAGACCCAATTCTATTTTGACATGGGCCCAGTTAGAAAGTAGTTTTCATAATCAATTCTTTAGAGGTGAAACGAAGTCAGCTGCTGATTGTTTGCTATTCAACGTTTCTTAGGAGAAACTATTGACGACTGGCCTGGTTTAGGAATGCCAGGAACCAATGTTTTACTCCTGTGCTAGTTGAAGTTGTCAAAATGGCAATTAACGGTTTAGATTATGATATAAGGAAGAAACTTATCAATTTGCAATTCATAGACCTTGGTCAATTGGCAGAAAGGTGCGTCAAATAGAACAATTAAAAAGAGAAAGAGAGAATGGGGAAAAGACACTTCGTCGAAAAAGTGGCTTACGTCAAAGTTGAATTAGTTGGATGACGAAGTCGAAGGAAGTGGTGATGAAGTTAACGTGGCCGAATTAAAGTCAGGGCCAACATATGTTTGTCAATCCTTAAGGCCTGTTAGAAATAAAGAGAAAATGCCATTGTCAAAAGTTTATTCTTTCATATCTCTAAGGCAGATCAGATATTTGACATGCTTTTAAAGATAAAAGATAATCCTAAAGGAAAGAAAATTCCTTCAATTTCAGAATTAAAAGGACAAAAGTTTTGTAAATTTCATCAATCGACTTGGCATGCTACTAATAGCTGTGTTCGTTTCAGGGACTTGATTCAAAAGGCGATCAATGAAGGCGCTGACATTTGAAGGGAAGGAGAAATCTATGAAAGTAGATACTCGTCCCTTCCAGGTCAATTCAGCTTTGTCCAACCAGCCTTCATAGACATCAATGTAGTCGGGCTAGGAATGTCTACCAGAAGCTGAGAAGGTTTCGACGCGACTATGACCTGGACTTCTTTGAAGCTCGAACAGATAATTTACCCAAAGGCTGGAATGATCTCCTTACGTTCCTGATCAAGCAGAAAAACAGTGGTCATGACATTTCTCTTTGTCCAGATGAGCTGATGTTTGATCGAACTATTGCAATGACATATGAGAAACATAAGGTCGAGAAGTTGATTGCTGAAAGAGAGAGAATATGGAATTGAAAAGGAAGATGACAGGTAAGTCAAAATTTGATTTCGGTCCTTTGATCCTAAGTTTCTCAAACTTGGAACGGACAAGTTAATCAAAAGATGAAAATGTCGTTATGGTGGATGGCAAACCTAACAACATGTCAAATCAACTTGAGTTCCTCCAAAGTCGTCCAGAATCAATGGGTTAGGAACACCCATCATGCTGATGAAGCTTCGTCTTCAAAAAAGAAAAGAAAGCTAAGAAGGAGGTATCACCAAGAATGAAGAATGAGTTTGAATCCTTATGTCTGAAAAGGATTGATAAGAGGAGAGGTAACAATCAAACTGTTCTCAGCAAGTAGACCTAAAATGCCTAGGTAAAGGGTTTGTTCCCTAAAAGATACTATGCAGATCCAGAAAAGCAAATTGCCAAACCTCAGAAACCAAATGCCCAAGGTTATTGCAAATACCCAGTGCCAACTGGCACTTTAGATCGGTCAAATAATGAAGCGATGCCAAAATGTCATCCATTGCCAAAAGCTGATGAAATGACAGGAAAATGCCAGAGTACAACCCTTTGTCCGAAGATGATTTGTTGACAAATAATTTTGAAATAGGTTTTGATGACGATCTCCATACTATTTTTAATACAAATTTAGTAGGAGTGGTTTCTGTATTACCTAGACATGCGCGAAGGAGCTTGTGGCAAGATGGAAGACGACTTGAAGATGTTATCATGGGGAATGAATGTGTCTTTGTTTGTGAGGATTTTTGCAGCGACGGAACTTTTGAAACCCGACGAAGTCAATAACGCACACTTACGACCATTGCACATAAAAGCAATGATTGAAGGAAAACTAGTCAACAGTGCTTATTGATGGCGAGCCATTAGCCTAATGCCAGAGAGCATGTTGACGAAGTTTAGCAAAAATGTCAAAGATTTGGTGAAAACTAACGTTGTTGTAACTGACTACAATGGCAAATCATCAGCCACTAAAGGCATCCTAGTTCTGAATGTCAAAGTTGGAAGCGTAAGTCGAAAGACAATGTTTGTGGTGGTTCCGTCAAAAGCAAGCTATAATGTCCTACTCGGACGAGATTGGATCCATGGAGTTGAAGCTACCATCGACACTACATTAGGCTCATACTTTGGAACCAAGAAGGAAACATAAAAAAAGTAGGAGTTGATGATAGTTTTTGTTATGTCGAACAACTCCACGTAGACTTCAAGATTTACAATAAAAAGATCAAGCCCCTTGAAGTCAAAGGAGAGTTTGATCCAGACAAGATCGACAAGTGTGTGATCGGACGAAGGCTTGAAGTTAATACCAGGTTGGGTTCGAAACGGTTCAGATTTAGATTAGTTTTGGATTTGTCGACCCAAATGGCTCATTTGTCGGCCTATATGGTCGAACAATTTGCTTGCACTATTGATGGTGCATTGCTTGACTGTATTTATGATTCTGAACCTCTAGGATTAGAAAATACTTCTGTTTTATCTGATAACCTTAGGAGTAGAAATAAAAATTGTGAAGTGCACGACTCTCGAAGAAATTAACCTAGGTGAGGATGGCGACAAGACCAACCTACATCAGCCAACTCTTGTCAAAAGGCTTCAAGAGAGAAATTGGTCACATTGCTGAAGGAGTACAGGACGTTTGCATGGGAATACGACGAGATGCCTGGCCTAAACCGTTAACTTGTCGAGCATTGATTGCCTTCAAGTCCAACAGTCGACCTGTCAAACAAGCACCTCGACGGTTTGCACTAGAGGTTGTGACCAAGATCAAAGAGGAAATCGAAAGGTTGCTCAAAACAAAGTTCATACAAACATCCAGGTATGCGAACGGGTTTCTAACATCGTTCCTGTTATGAAAGGAACAGCAAATTAAGGGTTTGCATAGATTTTCAAAATCTAAACAACGCAACTCCAAAAGATGAGTATCATATGCTCATAGCGGATATGTTAATTGATGCTCAACTGGCAATGAAATACTTAGCTTTATGGATGGGTATTCTGGTTATAACCAAATTTTCATTGCTGAAAAAGACGTGTCGAAGACGTTTTGATGTCCTGGTGCTTTAGGCACCTATGAATGGGTAGTCATGCTTTTCAGACTCAGAATGCTGGTGCAACATATCAAAGAGCCATGAATACCATCTTCCATGAGTTCATTAGTGATTTTATGGAAGTCTATATAGACGATGTGGTCGTCAAGTCTGAGATACAGGTGACACATCTTGAACATTTAAAGAAAGCATTCGACAAGATGAGAAAGAATAGTTTGAAAATGAACCCGTTGAAATGTGCTTTCATGTTCAGGAAATTTTCTAGGCTTCTTGATCCAGAAAAAGGAATTGCCATTGACCAAAATAATGCCAAGGCGATAATGGAAGCTTTACCCCAAGGAACAAAAAGTTGCAATCCTTTTGGGCAAAGTGAACTTCATGCGACGGTTTATTGCTAACTTCTGGCAAAACTAGGGTTTTCGCACCATTGGTCAAGCTCAAGAAAGAGGAGGACTTTGTCTGGACAAAGGACCATCAAAAAGCCTTCGACAATATCAAGCAATGCTTGACAAATACTCCAGTGATGACGTCGCCCAAACTTGGCAGACCTGTCGAACTCTACATTGCTTTCCTAAACGACCATTGGAAGCATGTTGGCACAAGAAGACGACAATGGTAGTGAACAAGTTGTGTATTACTTGAGTAGAGTTTTAACCGATGTGAATCTAGATATAGTCCTTTGGAAAAACTATGTTTGTCGTTGTACTTTGCTTGCACCAAACTCAAATATTATTTGATTTCAAGGGAGGTCCATGTAATTTCAAAAGCTGACGTAATAAAGTACATGTTGTCTTATCCTATTTTGCATGGTCGAATTGGTAAATGGATGTTTGCATTGTCAAATTTACAATTAAATATATACCTTAAAGCGATCAAAGGGTAGATATTGGCCGATTTCTTAGTCGACCATCCTTGTGACGAGCTAAACGATGGTGAATTACGTGGTATGACTCCTTGAAATTATATTTTGATGGTTCGAAACACAATCGAGGTGCGGGCTGGATAATATTGATATCCTCTGATAATATCCCACAAAATTTATGTTCGAACTTAAGTTTTCGTGTTCCAATAATGAAGTCGAATATGAAGCTTTGATTATTGGGCTCATGTTGTTGGCTAAAGGAGCAAGAAATGTCGAAGTTATTGGAGACTCACAATTAGTCATAAAACAATTGTTGAGAGAATATAGATGTGTTAGTGAAAATTTGTTTAAATACTTCGCGACAGCTTAGGTTACTGGATGAATTTAACACTGATACTTCGACATGTGCCAAGTCTTGAATTAGTAGCAAATGAGCTTGCTCAAATAGCCTCAAGATATAAGGTTAATTTATCAATTTTAAAATCTTTTATCACGATCAAACAAATTCTAGTCCCTTTTGACGAGCGGGAAGTATTTGTCATTGATCATTTGGATGACAACGATTGGAGAAAGCCAATTATCGAATATTTGAAGAACCCAAACCTCAATGTTGATCGAAAATTGAAATATCAAGCTCTAAATTATGTTATCCTAGGCGATACTCTATTTAGAAAAGGGGTTGAAGGAGACTTATTGTCCTACTTAGGAGAATTTGAGGCATATATTGCTTTGGTTGAAATTCATGAAGGAATTTGTGGTGCCCATCAAGCAGGACAAAAAATGAGATGGTCTCTTCATTGACAAAGATTATTTTGGCCAACAATGGTCAAAGATTGTATGGAGTATGCCAAATCTTGTCAAGCTTGTCAAAAGCATGGCAATGTGCAACATGTGCCAGAATTAGAATTGCATGCTATTGTAAAACCTTGGCCATTTAGAGGATGGGCATTGGATCTTATTGGTCAAATTTACCCTCCTTCGTCGAAAGGACATAAATTTATACTAGTCGCTGTTGATTATTTTACCAAATGGGTTGAGGCACTTGCTCTAAAGATGTGACCCAGAACGAAATAATTGATTTCATTGAGGAAAAAATCATTTATCGTTTGGGATTTCTAAAACTTTAACCACAGACCAAGGAACAATGTTCACAGGTCGAAGAGTGCTCGAATATGCCAATACGAGGTCAATTAGAATGATTACTTCAACTCCTTTCTATGCGCAAGCTAATGGTCAAGTTGAGGCCGCCAATAAAAGCATTATTGCTTTGATTAAAAGACATATAGGTCGACAACCTCGTAATTGGCATAATACACTTAAGCAAATTTTATGGGCATATTGTAATTCGCCTAAAGGTTCAATGGGAGAAGTCCTTATAGACTTGTTTATGGACATGATGAGTTTTGCCTACAATTAATTTGCAATCTATAAGAGTGTTGAAACAAAATGAATTATCCATTGATGATTATTGGAGTTTGATGTTCGACGAGTTGAACAACTTGGAACAAGAACGAATTGTTGCATTAGAAAATATGATGCGACAAAAAGAAATAATGGCAAAATTTTATAATCGTCATGTGAAAATTAAAAGTTTCGATGTTGGAGACTTAGTTTGGAAGGCTATATTGCCATTTGAAAAGAAATCAAGAAAACTTGGCAAATGGTCCCCAAGTTGGGAAGGACCTTTTCGAATTGACAAAACATTTTCTGGTAATGCTTATGGGCTACTCGATGTCGACAGTGGACAGAGAGAATAGCTTCGATTAATGGCAAGTACTTAAAAGCATATAAACCAGTTATGTATCAGGTCAAGATAAATAATTGACAATGCACATAATAAAGGTTGACAGTGCCAAATTAATTGGAAAATAAAGCAACTTGACCAAGCAAACATTTGTCAGAAATAAAAACTAAACCACAAGGTATAAGCATTTGTCAAATTGTTAGAAGAGATAAAGACAAATAAAAACTTATCGAGCGAGTATTTGTCAAATTTTCAAAAAAAAAGTCCGATACAACGAGCAAGCATGATAAAAAATCAACTAAGGAAGAAGGCTGCGAAGCTTCAATTTCAGGTCTTGTTGTTGTTGGATGGCCTCTTTGGTTGACTTCGCCTTTTCAAGAATAATATTGGCTTTTTCAAGTTCTTTTGGAAGCTTCTTTCTTTTTGGTAGATTCCCAAGTTTGGGGTCGAATTTGTCCAAGTGTTGCTTCCTTTTGATAACACCTTGACCAAATTTTCCTTTTTAGTCGATAAAACTTCAATTCGAGTCTGAAGGTTTCATATATCTTCACCCAATTCATGCTCACCTGAGTCGACTTGGTGTAAGCGTGACCACTTTGGTCTTTTATGTTTGAACTTTATTGATATTCTCAAAGAGTGACTTAACTGCATCAAAATTTTTCCCTTTCCTCCTACTTTGAGCCATGGCTAAAGAATCAAAAGATTGTGCAATAAAATTTCTAAGAGAACTCACCAAATATTGGTGCTGTTGGCAGAGTAGTCTGGATAAAGTCGAAGTAGCTTCCAGAAGCTCTTGCTTCAAATCACCATCCATGATTAGAGCCTCGAATGGATGATTAAGCAAGCTTAAGATGGCCAATAGATGGTCAACATGAAGCTCATCAGTTGAAGGAAATTTAGGGGTAGGAGTTGGACTTTTGAGAATATCGGTAGCAATAGTGTTCTTGACACTCCTAGCCTCAAGGCAGAAGGGGTATCTCAGCAATGACAGAATCAGATAAAGCTTGATGCAAAGTATCCAAAAAGCTCATGTCAAAATCATCATCATCATCTTCTCGCTCTTTGTCTTTTTCCTCCGAGAAGGAAGAATGACTAATGGGCATGGTGGCTTGGACGGTGACTATTTTGACCTTATCAAGGGTCTCGATAGGAATTGGTTCATGGTCAGCTTGACACTCGATAGAAGATGGGTTTGCAATATCGTAATAAGCCTCCTTTGTCCATTCAGCCTCACCCATGGGTTCATTTGGATTAATTGTAGTATCTAACTTGAACGGGCATGCTATCAATGAGATAAAAACAATTTAGTATAAGGTGTGTATCAATAGATGTATTGACAATGATAAAGTCAAAACATACCTTATGATGGATAGGAAAGTTTGACGAATCACCCTCTTCGTCATTTTCAATGTCAACCAAGTTATGGGGTTGATCCTTAATGAGGGAGAATCTTTTGGTCGAGTGTCAGGAGACTAATTGTTTGACAAATACAAAGTTAGAAGAGATTTCAAAAGGGAATGGTATATGTGTATGTAAATGTATATGTGCATAACTTACTTTGTCAGACAAGGTAAGTGAAGGAGTCGAGGATTTGGACGGAGTGTGGATCTAGCGATCTTTGAAGATTTTGGGCTCTGGTTGTCCCACTTTGGTTAATATTTCCTTTGTCTTGGATTTCTTGGGTTTGATAAGGAGCTTTGCGTTTTTGACCTCGAATACCTACATCATCCCTAAGACTAAGACAAAACAAAATCGTTAATATAAAAAAAAAAACGCCCATGCATTGGAAGATGGGTAAGATCATTACCTGGGTCAACTTCATCTTCGTGATCGGCGCAAAGCACCAAGAATGTGTCAGAATACGTTGTTCGATAATGTCTAAATTGACATGGAGGGTGTCATAATATTCACGCCACCAAGTGACAAACGATACACTTGGGAAGTGCTAGGCTCTACGGCTATAGAAGAATAAACATCTGTCCTCGACTCGTATTTCAGCCAGGAATTTAATTCTTCGAGCGATGACACCTCAGAATGGCAAAGTTGCTCTTTTGGATCAACTGTAGGTGGTGTTGGAATTGCTTGAGAAAAACCAAATTGTTGCACCATGAGATTAGGAGCATGCAGGACAACCCCTAAAGCATTCGATCTGGGTAATCCCAAGGGAATGACTTGTGCGCATAAAAAGTTCAACCAAATTTCATCACTTCAGTTTTGTCCTACTTTAGGATCTTTAATCATGGAATGGGTGAACCATGGAGGGCCAAGACGACCTTCGACAAAAGGTGTAAGGTTCATTTGGCAAGTGCCAGAAAGAAGCTCCATGAAAGTGTTGAAAGAAATGCCAGAATTCATCAAATGGTTTTGAGTCCTTAGGCTTGGTTCAAGATAAAAAGCAAAGTCGAGATCCTTCACAACCTCGATGGATTACAGCTAGGAGTATGTTAATTGAGGCTCGAAAATAGCATTCAGCTAAAGCTAAAGTAACCATATTGGGCCCCTGATTGAGAGATTCACCATTACCAATTCTAGTAACAAAGTAGTGCAGTTCATCATAGAGATGCCCCAGAAGCAATTTGGCAAGACAAAGTTTGTTGCCTTGGTGCAGTAGTATAGCCAAAGGTAAATACATGGCCTGCATCTTAATGCTCAGGAGAATACAATAAGTTAAGCCAGAATAAAGAAAGACAACATATTCACTATCAGTTATAGGACCACTCCTTTTATTGTTCTCTAAAGGCAGGATAGGACATATCAGACAAATCTAGGACATACTTGATAGGTCTCGGGGCCATATTGGGTAAAATGTCGATCCCTGGATGTTGAAGACCTGTGATTCAGCTACCTCAAACAAGCTCTGACCAATCATACCACAAGGTAGTTGGAAGAATTGGTAGTCGAATTCCGAAATAAAGGACTGAACCTAGCATGCTATTGTTAAATTTGATGGGATACTTGGCCAATTGTAAAAGGTCGAGAATACCTAAACTTCTCCAAGTAGAAGTCTTTCCCCTCCATTCTTTGAAGCCATTCAGAAAAGATTTCGAATTCTTGGGTTGATTCCTAAACAACCTAGAATTAGAACTAAAATATCCAATGGAGACAAGGGCGATACTAGAATTTCTTGAGGTTTAGAAGAAAGAAAGTGAACCCCTATTTTGTTAGCTTGCCTGGGTTAAAATTGGACCTAGAGGCATAAGTACTCAAACCTATGGAGAAAGGAAGCAATACCTGGGAAGTGAGCTTAGAAGAGTTCTTCGATAGGACCCATGGCAAAACCCTCATCTTGATCAATGATAGGTTTTGGGACGGAAGCCACTAGTTGGGAGTTCTTGGGATCCACAGAAGGTGATATAGTGGGAACATTATTCTTAGGAGAGGAATATTAGGGTTGAGAAGCCATGAATGTGAAGAAGAAAATTCAAAGAAACGGAGAACGAGAGCGTCCTGAGAAGCTAAGAGAGGAAGGAGATATGGAGAGTTAGAATTTTGATATCAGAGGCGCGAGATGTGCGGTGACAAGATATTTATAATCTTGTCAAGTCCATCAATCCAAGCTATGGGGCTTTAACAAGATAGGCCCATAATGGATCGTGAGTAGATTTGATGTAACAGCTGTCATCGGCCGCATTAATTGCCTCTGAAGATAATCATTTCAATTTTTGATAAAAATTTTTAAATTTCAAAATTACAACTCTTTAACTTCACATCGACAAAAACCACTCTTTGAAGTAAGAGTTGTGGGGGGCATTATGTTGGCATCAAATTTTATTAAGTGTCAGATTGTCGAATCAAAGGTTCGACGTGGTAGGAATTGATGGGTTTTACAAATTTGACGAAATTCTTAGTTCGTCAAAACGACGTGTCAAACCAAAGGAAGTCAATTAATGGTTTTGATGTCTAAGATTGACTAATCGATATTGACAAAGTCTTTATGTCATATTTGACAAGATAATGTTGGCAAAGTTTCTCGTTCGATGTTCAACGTTCTAGTCCAAGTGAAAATTTGTCATTTAATACTTGGTAGAAAAGATTAATTTCATGTTTTGAAGGCTGACAAGTTAAAGTTTAAAGTTTGTTACTTGAAACAAACTTAGAAAAATTCTGAAGGTGAAGGAAACATGGTAATGCCAAAGCATGCATTCGTCAGTCGACGGTTATCGACGGTTTTAACCTTATTGAAGTAAATTTGGCAAGGACGTGACAAAGAGTGAATAACAAACCAAGAAACTTCAAATCCACGTGGACAACATCTAAAGGCGGTCGAGACATGTGCCAAAATCTTAGAGTCTTAGTTTGCCTATAAATACTGGTTCTATCCAGATTGTAAAGGGTTGGAATTGGTACTCATACACTTATTCTAAACGTTTCCAGATGACTACACAGAGCCTTGAGTTCATTGAGTATTGTTCTTAACCCATTTCCTTGCTTTCCTAGGATTAGATTGCTTTCAATTTCTTTACATTTCATGTACTTTATCTTCAATTTGTTAATTAAACATTTTACTTTCTGGAATTTCTTCCTTTCAATCTGTCAAACATTTCATTTACATTGTCACAACACGTTGCATTTTACATTATTCCATCCCCATCACATAAAAATAATTTGACACTCGGTTCTTTTGGTGGTGAACTCAGGAGTAGCTTTTCACTCCTGAATCGAGATTTGAAAGCAAAGGCTATCATCCAAACTTCAAGTTTATCCATATACGCCTAGTTTAAAGCAATTTGGCCTCCTGCACAAGGTGATCGTCATTTATTTGTTGTTGACAATAAAAGTGTCAAAATTGGCTACAAACAATAAGTATATAATAATAAATAAAGTGTATGTAATATACTTTAAACACTCAAAAGGGAAAGGAAAATGCATAGGAAACCTTTAGATGTCTTCATGGTAAATAATATCTTTTTGACTCAAGTCAAACAATGCAACATGCTTCTACTAATAGTTTGATGAAGTAGAGAATGGGATTCTTTCAAAACTACCAACTCTTGCATTTGCATTGATTTTAAGAACATGGTAGTGGAAATGAAGAGACCAAACTACAAATAAAAATAGAAAAGTGGTTGAAAGAAGACAAACTGATCAATTCGGAAAAGAGAAGTTTGATGTAGAAGAGGAGTGTTTGATGATGTGTTCGTCATCATTCTTTAAAGATTGAAATAGGAGAACTCAACTGCATGACATACTAAGCGTGCTTCCTCAATATGACTTTGGTTGTGGTGCTCCTTGCTTCCAATTATAGAAACGACATGGACTGCCTGATAGTAAAAACCAATTGCAAAAACAATCTTAAGATGGGAATGAAAACCTAAAAGCATGAGAAGATGTACATTTACGACTGACCCCATAAATAGTCATTAAACAAATTATAGAGAATGGTAAAACTAGGAAAAAAAATTGGACACCAAAAATGACCAATTACCATTCATGTGAAAGTGGAAAAGATCTAATTGGAAGTAAGAAATCTATAACATAAACCCAAAAACAAATCATACATAATCGCTTGACTATAAACCTGAACATAAAAATCCTTCAACTATCATAAATTTAAGGGAATTATCATAAAGAGTTGAAAATATCAATATATTGGTATTCTGATGAACTAATATTATGTAAACAAATATTATAATACGTAAATATTCTCAATGGTGATAACAAACGAAACGCTTAAAAATAGAATTGTCAAACTAAGAACATTAGTGTTTGCATGATGCAAGAGAAGCAATAGAGGATTCATAGAATTGTATGTACCAAGCCCTTGATTGAATACTGGAGAGGAGTAAAAAATTAAAGCCAAGTTTTTACGTAAATGACAAAGATAATAGAAGGTTTTGAGACTTGCATGGAAAGTGGGTAGATGAGAAGAAATAGATGTGCAAGAGCCAAGCCAAACACACTATTGTGGTTTGGAAACTAATTTAGAAAAAAATTGAACATATTGGGTAGTTAATTTTCAATCTTAATTACAACTAAATCTCCCAAAATAAATTGTTAAAGTAATTATGTATAAGGGTAAAGTTGGAAAAAAAGTTGAACATCAAAAATCCTTATCTCTCAACATTCCCTTTATTATTGTGTATAGATAAAAAAAATATAGTTTTATTGTTTAAAATTTAATTTTAAAAATTTAATTTTGAAAAAATCATACCAAGCATATTTTTATTCTTTTCAAAAAGAAGATTTACTTTTACAAACCAAACACATTTTCAAAAGTGTAAAAATCTGAAATAAAATCATTTTAAGAAAATGAAATTAAGAAATAAAAACAGAAAATATTTCATAAATCAAAAACACTCTTAACTCAATACTAAGTCATTTCTAAGAGAACATGCTACGTATCCAAATATTAACAACACACGCCTCTTTTCATTTTGAGTAGTGGTATTTAAACATCCAAAAGTGATATCTCATTCACTATCAGGTGGGATGGACAAGTGAAATAAATGGAAACCATTATCACATCTAAGAATAATAAAATAAATATGCCAATAGGATATTTAACAAGACATCGAGTTTATATGTTCAAATAGTATTTTTGTTTCAATTTAAGGAACCCAATGATAATGCATGTTACTAAACACAACAAATAGTGCGATAATCTATATTAAACATTTACACCAAGAGCACAGCACACACAATAGCAAGTACCTACAAGTCACACCAGCACCAATTCCTCAATTAGATGACTCCTAGAGCCTCCTTTTACCTGACTTGGTTTACCCCTTAACTTCTGCACTAGACGTAGATAATTGTTCAACTCCTGAACAAACTCAAAAATAGCATCAATACCATAACTAGAATGAAATTTGGCTTCAAGCAAGGCCACTAAAACTAGTTGGTCTTACAATCCAAATTCCAAATACAAAATATCCAATGATTGATCAATTATCAAAATTTAAGACCAATTACCCAAAAGCAGGACAAGACACACTTCTCATGAGTACATTATGCAACTAGGTGCCTTTACCTTGTGAGGATTGATTTTCGTCTTGTTTGCCAAACCAGGACCCAACAACACTCTTGAGGTTATCAATGACACCTTTTTTGGCTATTCACATAGCTCTCTTCACACATTTTCTCTATTCTTATGGAGTTTAATACGTCGGCTGGTTACACATAATTTTTAGATGGGCAAAAACCCCATGGAGGTAGGTGCCTATAGGGCACATCCACCTCTATGAATGTAGCCGAGAGAGCACAAGAGAAATGATTGCCCATTATCTCAGAGAGTTACATGCTAAAGAGTAGAGAAACTCATACTCCAGTAGGAAGAGAGTTTGCATGAGATTGGCCTAGAGATAGTGGGTAAAATCCCATAAGAGCATTAATCATGCATATAGGCATACTATAGGATTGATGCTTTGTTTTCTTCTTATGTGTAAAATTATTTGAAGCAATCTTGGATGCCATGAACATCTTGCATGTCATGTTTCTAAAATGTATTATTGCATAATTTGTGTTGGAACTTGTCCGCATGCCATGAGTATAGCATGCATGCCCTGGATGATAATAAGATAATATGAGTTGCTAGGCTAGTTTCGAACATTCATGATGAGTGATTATGCGTGTATTGTGTAACGCCCTGGACGAGGCAGGTGTGATCGTCGTTGAGAAGCGCTGACAAGGAGCCTCCTACCTCCAAGCGAGGGTACATGAATGAACCGATTACACACCTGAATGAAGGGATCTTAGTTGCATAGGATGGGACTATACAGTTAAGAAGGGCTTATATGAATTGTTGGTACTACCTATGCCACAAAGATGCATCTTTCTTTTTGTAGCCTATCATGAAAGAACTCCATAGTTAACGTGCTTGACTTGGGGTAATTTTGGGATGGGTGACCTCCTGAAAGTTTTTCCAGGAAGCGTGTGAGTGAGGACAAGCATGCTGAAAGAACCGTGTTGTTTGTAATGGATTTACAATCCATAAGCAGGAGGAGATGTTACATATTGCACTAGAATATTTTAGTCATCTCTTGTTTTCTTTTCATGATTATAAGCATGATGTAAAAATGTTGCAAGCTATGAAAGTTACCTTGCTATGATTAAAGTCACTAATAAGTAATTAGAAATTTTGATCAAGGCATGAGTAATTGATTTCGTCAAGATAAATTAGGACTTAAAAGAAGGAGTAATAGGATTGCATGACTATACGTGTAAGCATAAACAAGCATGTAAGAAATTAGCCTTGCACCTTATGGACCAAGAATCGAACTAGAGAGTACTTGCACATAGTATAACACTTAGAGCCCTGGTGCATGGTTTTTACATGTTCTTATGAGAATCTAGCATGTTTTGTCACCATAATGACTTGAGTGAATGAATAACGAGTTTATGTTTGTTAAACATGTGGTTTCATGCATGTGCATGCTCATTCTAATATGCCTTTTGGAACAAGGAGCAAATAGCTTCCTATGATATCGAAAGTTCATGTTTAGTGAGATCTCATGTTGTTATGTTTTATGAGTTTGACATGTGATTTGAGAACTATGATAGTACTGTTGAGAGGAGTTTTATAAATACTTGAGGCTCTTGGCCAAAGGTTTGAAAATTCTAGAGGATAGGGTTTTCACAAAGAAGTTATGTTAACCTTGCATTACCATGATTAGTCGGCTTTATGGAAAAAGAAAGTTTGAAAACATGTTTTACTTGAATGAGATTTAAGATATTTGAGTCCAAATTTCCTAGACAATTTGTTTTATTCCTGCAGGTAGCTTGATTCATGATGAAACATTTTCAAAAGTTATGTAACATGAAATAGAATCCATGTGTTTGTCTGAGAGTTTTACTTGAGTTGGCACGCATAAGCATGATTAGAGTAACTTGAAAGGGATAGTTTTGTATCATGAATGTAGATATTTCATATGATGAAGTTGAAGAACTCGTATGTGTAAGATGTAGGTTCTTTCCCTTACCTATGCATGTAAGTTTGATACGAAAAATCTAAATGAAATATATCATGTTTAAGTTACGGCTTGGTAACCTAATAGTAAGACGTTAATAGACAAAAAGCATTTTGTTTGTCTCTATGCAGGAGCTTGTATAACATGACTTAGATGTTGAACATGCTCAATTTAGAATGACACATATGAATGCCATGTTTATTTTGCATCTGCTATGAACACATAGAGGTTTGATTTTCATGCATGACACGGGCGTAAGAGTGAGAAAGTTCGGAATCGAGGATTGGAGATTCCTGAGTATCAATTGATGTCACAAGAGAAGAGAATAGAACAAGGATAAAAATGACTTTAGCCTCCATTTTCGAGAGCTAGTGCACGCACGAGACGGTGGAGCATAAATGTTCATTCAGGACTTGCACTATGGAAATGGGTGCCCTTGGTGGAGAGCCGCTGGTGTAAGTGTTACGATGAGAACGTTGTCACCTCGTTGGGAAAGTGTTGTCCTTGGAGGTGGAGCCGTCCAAATGTGACAATTGGCATCCTCATAAGTAGCAGAGAGCGTGGCCTTGAAGATGGTACTATTCCCCAAAGTATCAGCTAGTATGGCTAGAGTATCATGTCAGTATATTTCGGGTATGGGCCATCCTTGAAACCCGTGTGTTAAGGTATTCCGTCTCTTTGATCTTCCAGTTACACAAGTTTAGATTTAGGGACCAAATCTCTTTAAGGAGGGAAGAATGTAATACCTGGTGTACACATGTCACTAAATAAGTTTTGTACGCCAAGGTTCCCCTACCCACCCATGTTGTCGAGTCTGAATTTCACTAAGTTTGGATTCTTACACGTCCTTAGAGGGCTATATAATAGAGCCACATTCTTGGGATTAAAAGTCCCTAATTGTTCCCCAAGAAATATAAGTTAAAGAACGATTTTTAATGAATTTTATAAAACCTTTAAACGTTTTATTTTTTGCCCATAAGTTTAGAAAATCATGAAGATTTTTAGATTTGAACTAAAACCCAAAATTTTAATTTTGGTTGGGTAGGATTTTGATTTTTATGATATTTTATTTAAATTTAAATGGAGGGTATTTTCTTATTTACATTTATGTTTTAAAGTTAATGGAGAGTAAATAAATGAGGACATTAACTTAAAATAACTCGCTCCAGCGAGCAAAGTGAGGCTTGCCTACTCCCTTGCTGTGAAATGTATCGTGGAGCGAGTGGTTGTTTTCCAAGTTCACTTGCGAGTTTATTCCTGACGAACGTGTTTATGTCAACACATATGCAAAATGAGAGTTTGGGTTAATGACCCAATACCTCTATATAAACTCTCCCTTTCGGGCTTCCTTGCAGAAACCTAAGCTCTCCACCCCCAAACCCCGCTTTCTCTCATTCTCTCAAATCTACTCAATTCCATCATCCCCAATCATAAAGTATGTATATATTGTTAGATTATATCTTCATTCTCCCTATTCCTTTCATATTCTAGGGTTTGGGTTGTCATTTTCTCCTATTGTTGTCAAGTGGAGGTGCTCCCCCAATATTGTTAGATTATGTCTGCATTCTCCATATTCCTTTCATATTCTATGGTTTGGGTTGTCATTTTCTCTCATTTTCTCTCCACCTCATTATATATGATGATTGTTAAATATGAAATTAAGATAAAAGTATGATTATATATATGATTTTACAAGTATGGCAAGCTACAAGAGCATGATTTTGGCAATAGCGTGAAATATGTGTCTTAGAAAACCATGAGACCGTGATTGATATATTGTATGTTATGGAAACGTTTTATGTGCAAGCCTAAAAAATTTCCTATAAGAATATATGATTTAATAAGTTGTTATTTTATCAAATGTGTTTCAAGAGTTTATGATATCTTTATGATTCAAGACTTGAGATTTCAAATATAATTTTAAGTAATAGTTAAGATATTTTGGCAAGAATGTTAAACAGAGAATGATTTAGTTTCATGAGTAGAGATATTATTATAATGCCAAAGTATAATATTATAATTATTAAGTTATGAACCGTTAGCTTGAGAAATGATTTTATAAATCCAGTTTTTATGACACTTAAGTTTATAATTCAGGATGATTTGTAACAATTACCAGATACATATTCTGTGGCTTTAAATTCAAATGCGCTGCAGGTATCCCTTGAGCATAATTTCACAGTTAAGTTATGCTAAAGTTAGGTTGCTAGAATTATATGAATCCAAAGTCAGAGTTTCAAGAGTTTCAGATTTGAAATGATGTTATATATATTAGAGATTTTATGATTTCAAGCATAGAATAATTATATGATAAGAGTTTTAAACCCAGAAAAGAACCCAAAATATAGTTTTAGAGAAATAATTAGTTGTTATGATTTAGAGATTACTGAGCTATAGAGAAACAAATAGTAGTTAACGCTGGAAAATGCGTTAACCTTGATACGAAGTTGTCCTTAGGTACTCACAGAGTAGATATGGAACCTAGTGGTGTCCGATTTGGATCCTTGAGGGATCCTAGAGATTAAAATTTGCTATGCCATGGTTGACATGCATAGGTAGAGAATGTATCGTTATTCAATTCATAACTAGAGATCCATATTCTCTATTAAAGTACTGTTATTTATATTTTTAGAAGATTATTAATGCTTTTAAGAGAATATGTGATTTAAGAGCCATTATGTGTATGAAAAATGATTTCCCGTTAGTGTAAGAATTGAGAGATGTTTTCTATGAATTTATAAATATAGAAATATCTTTTCTATATAATTATGCATATGAATATCAAATGGTTTATGGTTGTTATATGTACAATACATATGGTATATTCCTTGGTTGTCCCATGTGGGTAATGGGTGAGCTACTCATTAGTTCGTTGAATCACCTATCCCCCTTCCTCTCATAGTTGTAGGTACAAGTTCAGTTTCAGCTTCCTATTTGGCAAACAATTGTTCTCAATGGTGAGCTTACTTTGGAGTAAGGCTTAGTTTAGAGTCTTGTTAGTGTAGTGTCTAGGTATATGCGGCAGGATTCAAGCCATGCATTAATTTTCAGATTATCTATTTAATTTCAGTATTTGAACAATCATGTTTATATTTTCGGTTTATAAGTATGGATTTAAAAGTGTAGAGTTTGATTAAAATTATCTACAAGCTAGAGATGAATTTATGATTCAGTTCACATGTTAAATTGATTTTCAGAGTATAATTAAGATGTTTTTAGAGCTACATATATTATTTTAATTTTATGATTCTAGATATCAAGTTTTAAATAAGATTTAGATAAATTTATGTTTTTAGAATGAAAAGTACGTTATTTTATGTATATAGAGAACTCAAGGTTACGAGGCTTACGTGGGGATTATTCCTCACGTGCCCATATTCCCTAGTTTGTTCTGACAATATAATTGAATAATTTTTATATGCTTTGTTCTACTGAGATGGTCTCATTGTCCATCTCCATGCGTAATGTGAACACTATGCAACGATGTTTGAGGAAGACAAAGCCTACGAGATTAGAGTAGTGGTCTGAGATGAAGAGGCAAGTGGTGGTGTTGGTGTAGAAGGGAGGAAGGAAAATGATCCTTGCTTGGGTGAACATTAGGCTAACTGCAAGAAGGTATGTTAGCTTGTGATATTGGGCTTAGTGCTATATACATATTAGATGGTGACATTATATCAATATTCGAGGAATTTACTCCAATTTATTGGGCCTCTAATATAATGACTTAATTTATGAAATATGTGTTTTAGGATTTAGCCTGGATTATTTCAAGGAGAAATGATACACAATCATTACCACACTTACACCAATAATTACATCATGTTACATGACAAAATAAGTGTATGAACACTGGATGACTATGGATGGACAAAGTAGGAAGAGAAAAGAAAGAAAAAGTAATGTCCTTACCTATTTACTCTCTTTTCTTGTTTCTTTTTCTTTCACCCACCAAAGGTTTCATTTCTCTCTCCTTATCACATTTCTCTCTAGTTCTTCATTGTTATCAAGAAAGAAGAAGAAAGAGAATCAAGATCAGTTGGTAACGCACATAATTTATCCTCACGCATGAAGGCTTAGCTCATTCCATTTGATATTTCATGTGTTTGTGGTTTATGTCTTAAACATGGATGATTATTTTTTAGTTTTTCAATAACAAAACAAATTGGGAATAGTCCTTGAAGAAAGATTTACTGTTATTGTTAAACTGGAGTTAAAAAATATAAATTTGTGTTACGAAAGTTGTAAATTAGTATGCAAAAAGTGGTAAACCTTGCACAAAAGATTGCAAACTAGTAGCAAAATGTTGTATCAATTGAGCATATATAAACAGGTCCATGATTAAATGTAAAATTATATTATGAAAATGTATAAATTAGTATGCAAAAGTTGTAAACCAATTGATAACACATATTAAATAGGTTCAAGACTAAATGTAAAATTACATTATTAAAATGTGTAAACTAATATGCAAAAAGTTATAAAACGGATGTAAAAAGTTGTAAACTAGTGCAGAAAGTTATAAACGAGTAACAAATGTTGTAAATCAATTAAGGACACATATAAACAGATTAATGATTAAATGTAAAATAATATTATAAAAAGGTGTAAACTACTATGCAAAAAATTTTAAACCATGTCAAAAAATTATAAACCAGGTTACAATTAATTGAAAGTCAATTAAGAACAAATACTAAACAGGTACACGATTAATTATGAATTGGTTTATAACTTTTTGTATACTAATTTATAACTTTTTATATATTGGTTTATAGCTTTTTGCATATACTTTAAACATTTTCGTAATATAATTTTACATTTAATCCTGAACATGTTTAGTATGTGTTCTCAATTAGTTTACAATATCTTGTCCTGTTTACAACTTTTGTGCATTGATTTATAACTTTTTATGCATCTTTACAACTTTTTACATATTAGTTTATAACTTTCTAACACACATTTACAATTTTTTAACTTCAACTTTCATTAATAACAACAAATTCTGCTTTTAGTAAGTCATTTTCAATTTATTTTGTTGCTAAAAACTGAAAAATATCAATGTCTAGGACATAAACCACAAACACATAAAAAATCAAATGAAATGAGTTAAGTCTTCATATGTGAGGATAAGTTTTGCACTACCAATAGATCTTGATTATCCTTCTTCTTCTTCCTTAAAGAACAAAGAATAGAAAGGTAATAAAAAGAGAGAAAATAAAACCTTTGGTGGGCAAGAGAAGAAAAACAAGAAGAGAGAATGAACATGTAGGATTTTTTCTTTTTCTTTTTCTACTTTGTCTCTCCATAGTTATAGATTATATACTTATTTTATCATGTAGCATGATGTAAGTATTAAGTGTAAGTGTGGTGATAATGGATATCATTCCTTATTCAAGGCTCTGTATTCTTAGAATTTGTAATAAAGTAGCATTGCTTTGCAATACCTAGAAAAGTTTGAAAAGTCAAAATTATGGTTAGGTGATATGTTAAATTATATTAGGTAACTTGTATCCAAAATTTATAATAGAGTAAATTTGTATCTTTTATAAAAAATAAAAAGATAAAATTAAATTTACATGTCAATTCAAATTGCTAAAGGACTTCTATAATAAGATTAAATGACCAGCTGTCTAGGTGCTCAACAATTTCCTTTGTTTTTTTTATTTCAGTCCACTCTTTTTTTATTTTAAAAAAAATCTCAAACATCAACGACCCAAAAATTGATGTCAAATGTCGCTCATCAATATTTTGTTTTTATTTGGGTCAATCTGTCATTCATCTATGAGTAGTCCGTTAAGCGACAAAAAAACATAGTCCGTTAGCCCATATGTCTTTTATTTTGGTCAAGCCCATATGTTTTGTTAAAAGATAAAACCATTTATTAACCCAACTACTCCGCAAGGCCCATTAATATTTTAAATTAAATATTCATATACCTTCTATTTTGTCAATAATATTTATGTACTTTATTCTTAGTGTTGGGGAGCTCACAGTGGGGAAGAGAAATGAAGGGGACATGTAAGCAGGAATAAAATCCCTACTCAAAGCCACTAACTCCCTTTGGACTAGAATTGTGCTATTTGAGTTACGATTCACCAATAGTACTCAAGTATCTCAATATCTTACAGTTAGCCTATTTAGGCATGATTAGCAAAGCAACATGTCATTAGAAATTTTTCTTTTTCTTTTCATTCAATCATTAGAGATTTTCTTTTAATCTGAACATGAAGGTTTTTAGGCCTAAACAATATCCAAGAACATTAGTATACAACCGAATCAGTGAATCTTATGTACACCAAGTCTCTGCACAAGTGCGTAGTAGTGAGTCACAAGTTTAACTCCGATCGAGGTCTGAGACACCTCTTCCCAGATGCATGAGTTGCCCAAACCAAAAAACTGCATCTTATGCATTTATCTAACGTGGATGAATTTAGTGAAAGTATAAAGATTAAAGCAAATAAGAAATAAATCAAGGAAAGAAAAGCGACAATATAAGAACAATTGTAAAAGGTGAATGCACGCCAAATATGGATTAACTGTGTTAGGTGATACAAGCAAGAAATGCAAAACATACATAGAAAAACATAATAGAGTTGAAGAAACCGCACTAAAAGGTTATTATTTGGACATATAAGATATGTGACACTACGTCGACATTTCTACCACCCACCATTGAACCATTTTCCTAGATGTGGATGATAGTGTGTCGGTCTCACAACTTATATGTGAAGAAAAACATCTCTATATTAAAATAGACAAGGTTCACCTAAATTATTCTTCATTCTTACAGCTTTGCCCCCAACCTTCCATTTCCAGGATACCCTATTCTTTGTCACCGGTTGCGGGGCCCGCGGTCTCTTAGGTGAACTTGGACCTTTTGACCACGCTGTGATTGGCCTGCTTTGTCTTTCTTTTACCAGTAGTAGTGGTGGCTCCAGCTTCCACAATCTTGGCGTGGTCCTAAATTTCATGTTTTCGGGTTGACACCAATTGATTAGAATCAATACTGGTACTAAGTAGCATGTATGGTAGTGAGAAGGAAACGGAATAAGGGTAGATAAAAGAAGTTGTCATAATTATGCTAAAAATTATGAAAAGATAGCGACTAATGTGGCTACGTCAGCGTTTGAAAAAAATTAAAAAAATTATTTTTTCAGACAAATGAGTCAAATGAGTTCTCTTAACATCAATTCTTTTATGATCGATTTTTCCTTTTTATCAATTGATTCAAAATCTAGTCAATGTGTCCTTTATGGATTGAAGTTTGTAAATCTGATTTTAAAATGATTTCATCTATCGATATTTTATATTCGTGTTCGGAATTTGTGTTTAATATTTAATTTTGACAAAATTGATATTGTTTTGATAGTATAAAAAACACTTTCTAATATGTAATTACTTAAAAATAATATGATTTCAGTATTTATTTTTTATATTAAATAATTTATTATATTCTATAATGATACTTGAAAAACTACATTATATGTGATATTTAAAATTTTTTAAGTCATTTTAATTTTTTAAATTTATAATTTAAACACAATATTTTATGGATTAGATAATAAATTGCATAAAACAGCAAAATAAATAATGATTTGTTTGTTAATATAAATTCTGATAAAATATTCTTGAAATATAATTAAAATAAGTTGTGATTAGGCAATATAAGGTATTAAAAATAAAGAATTGTTTAGCTCGAAAAGTAAAAATTGAAGCTGTAGAAACTAATAATGATAATTTTTATAATAAAAGTACTCAGGATTCAGAAGCTGACAAAAGAATAAACAAAACAATATACTTGGCACTTGTGAATGAAGATATCATAAAAGACAATCAAACAATTGTTGAGAAACAAAACCAACGCAAGTGTTGGAATAAATGCAAGAATGAAAAGAAGGGGAAATAGTTATAAAAATGTTTAATTTTGCAGCGGAGGGCATTTTCAAAAACGGAAAAGTTAATGGTTTTCCAAGTGCGTTGGGAAATGTCTCTATACAAATCCAAACAAGATAAAAAGTATGGACAAAGTTATGCTGAAATCTAGGAAGTGAGAATGGATTTAATAATCGTTCCCCAACTGAAAAAAAAAATCTATATATTTAATAATCGTCCGTGGCATTTCCTTATATGAAAACAGAAATAGAAAAACACACAGGAAACACGTGCTGAACTGTTAAGTTAAACCTCAAAAACATCGGATCATCATGACACTGAAAGCTGAGAAGTAGAAAGTGAGACAAAAAGATGCTAGAACAAGGGTGGTTTACCAAAATTAAATGACAGAGAAAAGAAACAAAGGGTGGGCATTGGTTTGTGGACTAAAAGTCCCTGTACCGTTGGAGAGAAAAAGGTTTTGCAATTGTAAGCCAAGTGTGAATTTGTTTTGTTATTACCTGCACGATGACCAACTCCTCCGAAGGTCCTTCATCACCATCCTGTGGGGGTGGCCGATTGAGATCAGGGATCTGAGGCTTCTTCTTCATAAAATTGGGGTTGTATGGCCCCGTGGCAATCTCCGCTCCCACATCATAAACTTTTGTAGTGAGAGAGTGCCAATGCATGACAGATTTGAAGCTTTCAAGCTCAGTTGGGGTTGTGGCATGTGCCCTGTTGAGCAGCTCCTGCAGTGCCATGTTGGGCATACCCAGCTCCATCATGAAGAGATGACACAGGTTCACAAACCTCCTGATCACACTGTAGATGTTCTCTTCCGTTGCCATCAATTGTATGTTAAGGAAGGGTTTACAAACTATTACAAAGGAAGTATGATAAGAGGGTGCAAGCAGAGAATGATTCTGTGTTGTGATTGGGGGCTGCTTGTTTTATTTATAGGCAGAAAAGAAGCAGTGTGGAAGCACTCCATCTTACCCGACTCACAGCAGAGAAGAAGAAGACAAGGAAAGAAAAGAAAAAGCATGAGGAGTCAAGACTTTCATGATTCTGAACTTTGTCTTAAAGGTGGAAAACATAAGATTTTGTATAAAGATTATTATGCAGGCAGATAATGATTCTTTGCGAATGGGAAGCTTGCTTTATAGCCAGAAAAAGCGCATTTGATAATGCAGACGGGGTTTAAGGATTAACGTGGGCCTTTCATATGTTTTGGACCACTTGAAACGACCCATCTACTTATAAAGGTAACACAGGAGAAGTTCTTTTCCATATATAAAATCCACCATAGTGGCGTGCTGGCGTATGATAGGAGGGTCAATAACTCATGATATTTAATAATAATAAGATTTATGATTTGCATTTGTTATATAATTTTACTCAATCAAAATGGTGCAGTTGTTCAGTATTTGTTAAATTTTTATTTTTTTGTCGATACTTAAATAATTCTTGATCTCTCATTCCATTATACCCTTCACTCTGAACTAGTCGCCTGTATCCTCGTCCCGTTTTTTTTCTCATATTTATTTATAGAAATCTATTCAGTTAAGTTTATATTTTTCTATTTGTAAATTTAAACAATTATTTTGAATATTTTTATTATTAATTAGGATGGCTCATAATAATTTATTAATAACATAATCTATCAAAATATTTTTAATATTTTTAACCCTAAACATAATTATTAATAATATCTTTAATACATGTTGTCATACATAAATTTTATATTTTTATGAGTATTTATGAATTTAAAAATCATATAAACTCAATTGCAAATATTTATAAAATCACGAGAAAGAAAATACATAATGAAGACTTTATAATCTATTTCAAAGTTTCTGGACATTCTGTCTTGTACAAAATAAGAAGAGGAATGACATATAAATTCCACTTCCACAATATTTGTGCTTAACAAAATTTGAAATCTATAAAAGCTTCCCCTATCTTTCCAAAAAATAAAACAATAAAAAATCTTGCTCCATCTTTTTGTACTTGTTAGTCTATGATTCTTCTTTTTTTGTCAATCGGTAATAGAAAAAACAAAATTGAATAATAAATCAATGAATGAAACATTACATAGTAGTGAATGTATTAAACATAAGAATAATTTCTAATACCTGTTTTGCCCATAGTTACTAGATCAATAGCATTACACTTTGTAGCAATTGATGACAATTCTTTGGCACCTAATCAGAGTAGTATATAAAAACAAAGAATATAAATTCAGCATCTCAAATGATGAATAGGCATATTTTAAATTAATAAAGTTAGAAACACAATAACAAAAAGTTGAGAAAATATAAAAAAATTAATGACTCATATTACGAGAAATAAAATATATATTTAAACCTAAACTTTTGCGTATATTTATAGTGGTTTACTATAATTTAAACAAAAACACTTGGTATATACAAACATAAAATTAGGTCTATCATAATTAATTGTGAAGATAAGCATTTTTCACATATAAATTTTACAAATGTTTAATTTTTTATGTCTTTCACATTTTTCATATATAAAATTATGTGTAACAAAAACATTTTTCTTGTTTAATTTCAATTTAAACATTTGTATCAAAAAAATTTTTCATTGTATACATATATAAAATTATTTGATTAGTCCTTAATATTAAGTGCAGGTTTGGTTTACATTTTAATTCCACCAAATTTCTGAAAATGAATTTTTACATTCAAAACTTTTTTGGGTGTTTTTTTCATGTCACCAAACTTACTTTTTTTTATCAAATTTCACCTATATTACCTCGACGTTACTTTTTTCTTAAAACTTACCAAATTATAACCTGCTTTAATTTTTCGAAAATTCCATCTTCAAAATAAATTTATCCCTTTCTATCAAAACAAAAACAGTTCTCTTGAAACTTACTTTTAAAGCCTTCCAATTAAAGACAATTTCAACTTTAATTTTTCTAAATATAATTATTTCAACTTAATTATTTTAAAAGTAATTTTACTAAAAATTAAACAAAGGAGCCCTAAATTGTATATCTTGAATGCCGCATTAACTAATGAAAGGTCGAATATTTCAATTCTACATGACAATGCAACTAGGCAGCATATAAGATTATGAGACTGAAACTAAACAATTTTAAATATGTTTAGACCAAAATAAAAAAAGACAATAAAACCAAAATTTAGTTTTTTTTAAGGACTAAAACAATATTTAACTGTGAGTATACAGTGCTCTACTTTCTCTTAAATGTTTTGATTTTTTATTTGCAGTTTTCATCATATATAAAAAAATTATATTACAATATCTTTTCCATTTATTTGAATTTAATTGAATAGAAAATAATTTTGGAGTAAGAATAAAGTGAAATGAAATCTAGGGATGACTTGTGTATATAAAAAGAAAAAAAAACACACACACACACACATTGCAACACCAAATCTTACTAATTTGCCTCTAATTGTAATATTCTACTTACTTCCTGATAACGTCCCACAAACCAATAATTTTTTTTGTGTTGTTGTCACTCACATGCTTCCTGAAAACTTCAGAGGTCACCCATCCAAAATTATCCCAAGTCAAACACGCTTAATTCCTTTTCTTTTGTGACCTGTTCCTAAGAAAGATGCATTTTGTGGCCTACCAATCAATTCATATAAGCCTCCTTAAGGATAGTCCTATACTTATAGGAACTAGAATCCTCTTATTGGATATGTAATCGCTTACCCATTACCCTCCACTCTGTGTAGAGCCGCTCACCGTGCTTTCGCAAGTGATCACTCTTACCTTTTCCGGACATTACATGAATAAAATGGATGAAAATACTAAAATGTCTGATTTGCATGTTTTCTATTTTTATTTTTAGTAAAAATAGAAAATCGACATGAAAATATGTTTTTATCCTTAAGAAAATATTGCGGCAAACATTTATGGAAAGAGACAAAATCTGAAAATATCAAATTTATGTTTTCGACAGGGTGAAAGACTGAAAGTGTTTTTAAATGAAAATACAATGGTATAGCCATAAATATAGCAGAGTTTGTTTTGTTTTACTTCCATATACCTAATTCGAACCAAACATCGCGTACCCAGTTAATGAACCAAACCATCAAATCACTCTTCTAAAACCTATAGTGGAAGACCTTTCTCAATTCTATTTATTTTTTACTAAAACAAATCACTAAGCCAACCCCACATTACAATCCTGTATTGTGTCTCTCACTCTTGCAACCATCATTTTTTATTTAGTTTAATATTTTATAACTAATTTTTTTATTGTCTATTATTATTTATAAAAGCTTAGTAAACTACTTGCATATATTCACTTCCATTTTATTACTAGCGCTAAAAAAAAAGTCAAAATTTTTTAGTAAAAATTTAATTTGGATAAAGGGATATATTATATAACATTCACATTATACTAAATGTTTTTGTATTTAAAATTTAAAATTTTCAATAACATTTTTAAAATTTTTGGAAGAATACATATTTAAAATAATATTAGTTATTTGGTTCAATTATATCTCTTTTTATTATAACTCTTTTTATTATAACTATAATTTACTTAAAAAGCAAGTATATTCCAAACAAATTTACGCATTTGAAATAATTTTATTTGAACTATTATTTTAACAAATCCCTGTGATAGATAAATCAAGATGCAATCATATATATATATATATATATTATTGTTTAATAACAAATATAGTTTTATTGTTTAAAATTTAATTTTAAAAATTCAATTTTAAAAAAAAGCATACCAAGCATATTTTCATTCTTTTTAAAAAATAAGATTTACTTTTACAAACCAAACCAACACATTTTCAAAAGAGTAAAAATCTGAAAATAAAATCATTTTCAGAAAATGAAATTAAGATATAAAAAAAAAAAATAATATCAAACACACTCTTAGATGCAATACCAAGTCGTTTCCAAGAGCACATGCTACGTATCCAAATATTAACAACACACTTCTTTTCATTTTAAGTAGTTGTATTTAAACATTCAAACTTGATATCTCATTCATTATCAGGTAGAATGGAAAAGTGAAATAAATGCATCAACTATCATATCTAAGGATGATAAAATAAATATCTCAGTAAAAATTTAATTTTAGATGTTCAAATATCATTTTTGTTTCATTTTAAGGAGCATAACATAACGATAACGCAGCGTTACCGAACACAACAAATAGTGCGATAATCTATATTGCAACATTTACACCAAGAACACACATAATAGCAAGTCCTGCTCACAAGTCACACCAGCACCAGTTCCTCAATTAGATGAGCCTCCTTTTACCTGCAGCTTGGTTGACCTGCTCACTTCTGCACCAGACGCAGACAATTCTTCACCTCCTGCAACAAACCCCAAAACAGCATCAATACTAAAACTAGAATGAAATTTGGCTTCAAGCAAAGACCACGAAAACTAGTTGGTCTTACAATCCAAATTCCAAACAAAATATCCAATGATTGATCATCAACATTTAAGACCAATTACCCAAAAAGCAGGACAAGAAAACAATTCTCATGAGTGCATTATGCAACTACGTGCTTTTACCTTGTGAGGATTGATATTCCTCTGGCTTGCCAAACCAGGACCCAACAACACCCTTGAGCTTATCAACCACACCTTTTCCCGGGCTATTCACATAGCTATCTTCATACCTTCTCTCTGTCTCCTCATTCCCACTTCCCAACCTCCTCTTCATTTCCTCTGACTCAGTCACCTTCCCCAAGGGTATATTCCTTGCTCTCTCAGGTTCTTCTCCTCGCTTGTGTATAGCATCAGAAACCGCCTTCTTCACATCCCTATCAGCTTCCCCAGGAACCTCCTTTGTCTCTTCACATCCTGTGATCATTACAGTGTATGCCACCACATGTCGTTCCTTTTTATCATTTCATCAAAAAAATACTTGCAAGCATCCAGATTTCCAGCTCTGCTCAATCAATCTATCAATGTGCTGAAATGAAGAACAGTTGACTCCATACCTGTTTCTTTCATGTTATTTAAAAGATTAAGAGCTGCAAGTGGCTTATCTCCTTTGCCAAGAACATGAAGAAGGATATTGTAAGTATGAAAATCAGGAGAAAGACCGCTTCTACCCATCTCATCAAGCAACCTGTTAAACTGATTGAGTTTCCCAAGTCTATACTTCGCAAGCATGACAATATTATAAGTTAAAACATTTGAGGAAAAACCCTCAAGCAACATTTGTCTGTGAACCCACTCAATCAACTTGTACTGGTTTAAAACGAGAAGACAATGGAGAATTGCATTGTAGAGGAGTGCCTAAAAGGTCGGTAGTTGAACGATTTCAACTTAATGAGCTTCATCACCAACTTCCTTGTAATACCTGCCTCGCCACAAGTACAAATCAATATGTGGAAAGTACCAGCAGTAGCCGGAAACCCTTCTCAAACATCTCATCCACAAGCCTCCACATTGCCTTCAACTCCTCACACTCCAATATCTGCATGACCAAGTGGTAGGAATTGGCAGTGTGCCAGTAACCCTCCTGCTGTCCACACCACAAGAAAAACTTGTACGCCAATTTTGCGCAGCTCGCCTTGTTTTCGCAGTTTATCCCCTTCAACATCCCCAACAGGACCTCCCTCACGAGAATAGCCGATGGCCTCACGCGCAGCTCATCCAAGGCCAATCTAAAATCAAAGTCAGGACCATCCTGTCCAATAACTTCCAGAATCCTCTCAACATCAATCCTCACATTTCTATGGGAAAATTGCTTCCTCTGGAAGCCACTATCCTCCTCGTTCAAATCAACATCAATGCTTTCACAATTAGCTGCACACATTTCTTCAGAGGCTCCTCAACCAATTCAAACCCACTCCTAACCTCATCATCACAACGAAACGGTTGGTTACATAATTGCCTATAAATGAACACACAATGGGAAATCTTGTGAACCATCCTATGACCTAAAAGGGCTATTGAATTCATGATTCGAACCCATCATCATCTCTGAAACTCTGAAACACTCAACAAACGCGGTTCTCCGTGTAAAGGATGGATTGTTTTCGTTGCAATGGAAGCTTCGAGAAGCCCATTGAGCTAGGGACTTGATGGGAAACCACTGAACCGAAAACCTATGAACTCAGAGTAGATTGAATCTAGAATCACAGCGAGATAATCAAGGGGTAAAAAAGTATACCGTGTGGCGCGATAATTTAGAGAGTGGGACGAGAAATTGAAGCTTGATACGAGAAAGTGCGCCATTGAAGGATCCAGTGCATGGTTCCTGGTGTGTGAAGTAGGGTTGGGAAGAAAATGAGGGTAAAATTGTGACACTGTAAAACCCTAACGGGGAAGGAAGAAGATGCACCAAACTGCATCTTCTGATGGCCCTTAACGCACCGTTTTGTTTAACACATGCTTTGAGCTATCAGGAATTTTGGCACCAAAAAGTAAGATAAAGACAGTTGGACATTGACACTAATAAAAGGTTAAACTCTCCTACCAAATTTTCATACTTAGCCTGTTAAATCTAAAGTTTAAACTAATAAAAAAATTGAATTAATGTTGTATAAAGTTAAAATTGAAATTTAATTTAAATACTTGAATTGAAAAGTATGTGAATTTAAAATAAATTGAGATTTAATCAAATTCAAAACAATCTAATTCAATTTTAGTTTTTGTTATTTATATCAAAAGCTATAGTCAAGGAATTGAAATTTAACAAATGGCTTTGATTTTGAATATAAAATTTGAATTTCAAAAAATAAAAATATTAAAATAATCTTATTTAAATATAATATTTTATTTTGAGCTTATTAATAAGATAAAATAATAAAAACAATGAAATTAACTCATTTTTAGATTCATCTCAAATTAAGAAGTTAAATTTAATTCTTTAATTACTAACTCATTCAAAAATGAAGATCTAATTCACTAATCCTTTTCAAATACTGTGAAGAGTTAGTGTATCCTTAGAATTTGTAATAATGTAGAAGATGTTTTGGTGTACTTAACAAAGTTCGAAGGGCAAAGATTATGATTAGGCGATATGTCAAATTATATTAGGAAATTTATATATCCCAAGATTTTGTAATGGAATAAATTTGGAACTTTTATTTTAAAAAAAAATTAAAGATACAGTGAAACTTACAAGTTGATCCAAATTACAATGTTTACAATAAATTCAAACATAAAAGTACTTTACAACATAAATCAGATCAATTCAAATTGTAAAAGGACTTCTATAATATGATTTGATGACCAGCTCTTTTTTTTTTTTTAATTGAAATGACCAGATGTGTAGGTGCTCAACAAATTTGTTTTTCTTTTTTTAACCTGTTAAATGTTCCTAAGACCCCAACATGTAAAACATCATTTTTTTGGGTGAGAGAGGGGTTGTTCAGCACATGTCAAGTTTCGACGACCCAAAAATGAACGGTGTGAAATCAGGACCAACGGAAAACAAAAACGCCCTTTTCTAACCCTACGACTTCACAAGGCCCATTGAATGAAGTTTAGGCCTATTGATGTTTTAAATTAAATTATTCATGTACCTTCGTTTTCGTCAATTATATTTACGTACCGTTTTTTTAGTGTTAGGGAGCTCACAGTGGGGCTTAGAGAAATGAAGAAGGGATAGGCAAGGAGGAAAAATATCCCTACTCAAAGCCACTAAGGCACTAACTCCCTTGGGACTAGAATTGTGCTATTTGAGCTACGGTTCACTTATAATACTTAAGTATCTTATAGTTGGCCTATTTAGGCATGATAAGCAACATGACATTAGAAATTTTCTTCTTTTTTTTTTTTTATTCAATCATTAGAGATTTTATTTTCATCTGAAAACGAAGGATTTTCTGAGACACCTCTTTCCGGATGCATGATGAGTAGACCAAACAAAAAAAAACTATGTCTTATGCATTTATCTAACGTGGATGAATTTAGTGAGAGTAGAAGGATTAAAGCTGATATGAGATAAGTCAAGGTAAAGAAAAAAGCGATAATATAAGAACAATTACAAGAGGTGATATCAAATCAGAAATGCATGCCGAATATGGATTAACTATTAGGGGATACAAGTCTGAAATGCAAAAACATACATAGAAAAACATAATAGAGTTGAAGAAACAACGCTACAAGAGAAGGATTTGGACATATAAGATATAGGATCCGGTGCCAATTTATTAACAGATGTGGCATCCAAACAAAAATAGACGAGGCATCGGGATACGTGCACATGCTGTGCATCGCATCGCCCTAGGTAACTCTTCATTCTTCAGTTTTCGCCCCAACCTTCCATTTCCAGGATACCCTCTCCTTTGTCACGGGTTGAGGGGCCGCGGTCTCTTGGGTGAACTTGGGCTTTTTGATGCTGTGATTGGCCTGCGCTGTCTTTCTTTTACTGGTGGCACTGGTTGCGCCAGCTTCCACCATCTTGCCATGGTCCTAAATTTCATGTTTAAGGTTTCGATACCCAATTGCTTAGAACCAATAATAGTTGTGAGTACTAGCATGTATGATAAGAACGGAAAGGATAAATGACACATAAAAGAAGTTATTTTAGAAGTTAGAAGCATGACGCAATGTCTGTCTTAATTAATGTTGTTAGCGCACTAATTTCTCTCGAGCTGAAGAGCACCAATAAGAAGCTTAAAATTGTGGTAAAAATTATGGAAAGATAACGACTGATGTGACTAAGTCAGTAATTTTAAAAAATGACACACGAGTTGTCTTAACGTTAATTCTTTTACTATCGATTTTTCTTTTTTTATCAATTGATTCAAAATCAAGTCAACGTGTCCCTTTTGGATTGAAGTTTGTAAATCTGATTTTACAAAATGATATCATCTAACGTGATTTTATGTTCGTGTTCGGAATTTTTATTTAAATTTTTATTTTGAAAAAAATGATATTATTTTTATAGTATAAAAAACACTTTCTGAAATGTAATGAAAGGGAGTATGATTTTAGTATTTATTTTTTTATATTTTATAAATAGTTATTATATTCTATACTGGTACTTGAAAAACTAAATTATATGTGATATTTTAAATTTTAAGGTCATTTTACTTTTCTAAATTTATAATTTAAATACAATATTTTATGGATTACATAATAAATTGCATAAAAAAGAAAATAAATAATGATTTGTTTGTTAATATAAATTATGATAAAATATTATTTAAATGTAATTAAAATAAGTTGTGATTAGGCAATATAAGGTATTAAAAATAAATAATTGTTTAGCTCGAAAAATAAAAAATGATGCTGTAGAAACTAGTAATGATAATTTTTATAATAAAGGTACTTAAGATTCAGAAGCTGACAAAAGAATAAACAAATATTTATTAAAGTGTATACAAAATATTTTATAGAAATTATGATAGTTATTGGATAAAATAAAATAGTATAACTCACTGATTTATTAAACAACTATCAATTATGATATATTATTATGAATACAAAATTTTGGTCAAATTTATAGTTGTCTAGCATCTTTCCTAATTTATTATACAGAACTAGGGTATATATGTACGATTTAGATATTCGAGTATAATAAATTTATAAAATTTGATGATGAAAGAACTGAGTTTAAGAAATCCATCTTAAAATAATTAATTGAGATTGTGCAAATGAGAACTACTCTTGAATATTAAAATATTCAGAAAGACATGATATTTCCCATGTAATATTTTACATTAAGTCCATGCACGTAGAAGAAACAAAACAAATATACTTGTCACGTGTGAATGAAAAGAAAATGGCAATTAAACAAAGGTTGAGAAACAAAACTAACGGAACTGTTGAAATAAATGCAAGAATGAAAAGAAGAATAAAATAGGTAGCAAATTTAATTTTGCATTGGAAGGCATTTTAAAAATGGGGAAGCAACAAGATGGGTTTCCTTCGTACCAAACTACAGTTTGAAGCCAAAAGTGAGTTTGGAAACGTTTCCGAAAACAAATCCAAACAAGATGAAAATATGGACAAAATCATTTTTAGTGCTGTAAAACAAGGTTTGGCCTGGGTGTTTATACATTCACCCTTCCACACCTTAAAACTCTGGAGTCAGCTAGTGTAAAAAATAAAGAAGAAGAAGAAAAGAAAGAACACCCGAGTCAGCCGAAATCTAGGAAATAGGAACAGATTAATTAATAATCCTCGATGATATTTCCTTTTATAAAAACCGAATGAAAAATGGGTATCCAAAAAGGAGGGAAAATAGTAAAAGCAGAAACAGGAAAGACGTGTTGAATATTGAAACCTTAACCTCAATAGCATCAGATCATGACAGTAAAAGTACAAGTGGGACAAAAAGTTCCTCACTTCCTCCATCCCAATTGTAGCTTCGAGCAGACAGAACAAGAGTGGTTACCAAAAATGGAAGAGTATTAATTCCTTGCTAGAACAAAAGCGCTGACCAAAGTGGGGGAACTCTTGAATGTTTTGGAGACACAAACCAACAAAACAAAACCAAAAAAAAAAAGAAGAAAACCAAAAACAAAAAACCACTGAAGACACTGAGATTGTTCATCCGAGGAGCATCTCAGCCTTTTATTGATAAGAGAAGACAGAGACAATGAGAGACGACAAAAAACAACAAAGGGTAGGGTGGTTGTTGGGGAGCAAAATTTAAATAGCGGGAATAATCATATACCTGTATTTCACCCTGAGAGGCCGGCTTATTGAGATCGGGAATCGGAGGCTTATTGAGATCGGGAATCTGAGGCTTATTGGACACGGGTGTCACGAAAGTCTCTGACACGGGTGCGGTAAGATTTTGTGAGTATTCTTGCTTCGTAGGTTTGAATAGCCCCATGGCTATGATCTCTTGCGGATCATAAAAGTTTGCAGTGGCAGACTGCCAAAACATGACAGATTGGAAGCTTTCAAGCTCAGTTATGGTTTTGGCACTTGCCCTGTCGCCTAACTCCTTCACTGCCGTACTGGGCATACCCACTTCCTTCATAAAAAGACCACAGAGGTCCACGAGCAAGGGCAACGTCATTTTGGGTGCCATCGATTGTTAAGGAAAGATGGGTTTGTAAATTAACAGAGTAGGGAGAATGTGATGGGGGTACAGGCAGAGAGTGAATATGCTTGATACAAATATATATATATATATATATATATATATATATATATATATATATATATATATATATATATATATATATGGAATGCAGGGTGCCATAGTGTGCATATAACTCTGTCCTCGTGCTTTCTTTGTTTTTCCTTTCAAACCAGTTTGATTAATCGAATCCAAAAGGATGTACATTAATCGAATCTAAAAGGATGTACGATAGAGGCAAGCCTTTACTGAATTCAGCAATGCGAAGGAGAATAAAGCAAAGAGACTGGCGAACCAAAAAGCAAAGAGATTCCACGTCATACCAATTGTACAAAACCCACTTTTTTCTTTTTCTTTACCAACATCGCGTATAGAAATAACACTTCTAACACATAACATACTTCATATCACTATCAATCACTTCACTACATAGTACATACCAATGGAGACAATACCACATGAGACTGATGAGAGGGTCCTCCCAACACATTTTTGCATCTATTTTTTTCCCGTGTAGAAATAACACTTCTCCTTAGAGTGGTTAATTTGGGTTGAGCAAAATTAGTAAGCTTAAATAGCCCAAAAGATTGTGTGGGGGACTGGTTGAAAAAAGAAAAATAAAATAAAATTTGGCCCAATTGACCTGATCAGGTTTTTCCATGCCGACTGGGCCTAATTTGGTTACCGCCAATTATGTTCCAAATGTTAATTTTTTATTGAATAATAAATTACACATATGAGTTGTAAATACTTAAATTTAGACTTTTTAATCTATTTTTTTACTAAAAAGTTTAAACTAATAACAAAATATTGATAAAAGGTATATCTGTATAAATTTTTTATTCACTTTACTATTGCATCAAATTAAATTATTGAAATTTAGTTATCAAATAAAAATTAATTTTCATTTATTATTCTCACAAATAAAGCAAAAATAATAACACTACTTAATAATAATTTAATTTTTAATTTATTATAATAAAATATAAATATTTTTTATTGATATTTTATGAACTATACAATTAAAAAAATAAACAAAAAAAAAATTTGGCTTATGGGTCTGCCCATGACTCGAATAACTAGACTAAACCAGCACTTTCTTGATTTGAACTGACGTAGAGCGAAGTGGGTACATACCGTACATCACTATCACTTTACTACGTAGTACATTCCATTGGAGACAATACCACATGAGAGGATCCTCCTCCCGGCACTTTGCATCTCTTTTTCCCGTTGCACTCTGAAAAAGGCTGAGTTAATACTTAGTCATCTTGAAGTTGATAGTGCATGATACTCGGGAGGATTCAGGCTAAAACTGAGGAAATACGTTCTTTTTCTTTTTAAAAAATAATTATTACAATTTATCATGACTATTGATAGTTTTTTTCTTTTGATATGGTAAAATTTTTACATGTATATCAATATTTTATATTATTATAAGGCACATATATTTTATTTTTTAAAATTAATATATATAAGCATTAATATTCGAATTGCAATTTAAAATGTGAACCGTTAATACTCATTCTTGAATCATGAATTGTATTGAATCGTAAGATTTATAATTTATATATAATATTATATATGATATACTGAAAATAAAGTGATATTTTAGACTAATAATTAACAAAAATAATATTAAAAAAAGAAAAAGAAACATAGTCATCACAAAATTCATAAAGGATCATTTTTAGATTTTTAGAGAAGAAAAGAAACGCTTAGTGTGAATTGTGAACAAAAATAATAGCAATCGGGACACTGTTTCTAACTTTTTAATAATATTATAATGGGTCAAAAGGTGTTAATACTCACATAGGCAAATTAAAAACGGTGCGTGTGGGTGTTACTGTACCCAGAAAAAAATTAGATGCTTTGTCTCTTAGCAAATTAAAAACGGTGCGATTGGTGTTTCTAACCTTTTAATAATAAAAAGATCGAGATGAAAAGGTGGTCTGGGGCCACAGTTTCAGCTCAGAGGCAAACGGCCAAGAGAAAAAAAAAACTATTTTCTTTGGCTTCGACGGGGCAGCAAAAACCCAGCTTCGTAACCCATCGAGCATAGTCACGGGCAGCACTGATCATATTTGGAGCAGCATATACGAGCATCAGAATCGATTTTAAGATCAAAAATCGATTTTAACTGTTTTTTATTTTGTTTGGTTTTGCATTTGTGAACCATTTCAAAGTCAATTCATGCATAAATAAAAAATTGTTGCTTCAAAGATTTTACTCATTTATTCTTTATCAAAATCACTTTTCATATCAAACTATTAAAAATAAATCACTTTAACTTAAAATTAATTATAAGAAAATCAATTTTAACAAAATCAATTCTACAAATAGATAACCAAACACGCACTGAATCACCATTTTTGTTGCAATTCACGATTCTAGGTTGTATCTCACGGTTTCAACAATACAAAACACAACTCTAACAATTGTTCGATTACTTTAAGCGTTTTGAATCGCTAGTGTGAATATGCTTGGATCACACGATTCACGATTCAAAATCATGCAATTTGATAACTATAAATAGAAAGTATTTTATTTGAAAATAATAAATATTAGTTATATTTTACTCTTCTTTAATAGTAGAAAATTAGTTAATAGGATTATTAATGAAATTCATCACATATTTGGGATGAAGTGTTATATGAAACAAGAATACGGTGGAATGTTTTTTCTTCACACCTCAAGTTGTTTGTTGTTATTTACTCATTTGTTTAAGTTAATTATACTGAGATATATGTTAAGAAGAACTACTTAATATATCATTAGAACTACGGGGTCTTTCCGAGCAACAAGACAAGAAGGTATGAAGAAAACGAAAAAGCAAACCAAGGAGGTCGTTCTTGTGAAAAAGACAAGGATAAAGCCGATTTTACTTTTTCTGCCCCACATGCATATCCGATCACTCATCATCTTGCTTCAGCCCCAAACACATGCCCATTTTGTACGAACTGCTCCTTATCTCCAACACCTTCTGATCCTGTGCTCTTCATCTAATTTGCAAAATCTCTATGTGCTTAATGATTCAAAGGTAGGGATAATTTGATCTCACCTACTCTTGGATCATTTTATGATCCTTTATTATTGACTATTAAATATTATTTATACGGTTCAAATATAAAGTTATAATAATTATATAAATTTAAAATAAAATAATAAACTGTAAATTAAGAATAATATTTTTTAAAAGGTTACGTTATCCTTTCAACGCCAAATGATTCTTCACCGCATTCATCCCCACCACCTCCCCTGTCCACCACCACCGGTACTGTTGCACACCAAACACTTCCTCTTTTTCTGCTGCAACTATTGTATACCTCTTCTAGAAAATAATCCTTCCAATCCCCAAAAATAATAAAAGAAAAACCCATCACTACCTTCAATCTCTTCAATCACCATAATCATCCAAATTCCAACATAGTTATCGATTTCCCCTCTGTCACCAATACGCCCGCATTGCTATCACCAGCATTGCTTATTCAATATGCAAATATATTAATTTATTTTAAAAAGAAAAAAATATAACAAGGAAAAGGAGCACCTATAAAAATGAGAATTCCAATCTCAAACACAAATTCCATTTTCATGGATATGTTTTTACAGTTAACGACAAACATAATAAAAGCAAAGAAAAAGGATTTCAAGCTAGAATCACTGCCCCCACGTAGCGATGGTGGCCAAGAGAGCATAAGTAACACCCTAAATTTTAACCCCCTTCATACTTGAGTCATGTTAAGATTAAGCTTTAATTATTATGTTCCAATTTCATAAATTTTTCTGATAAAATAAAATATAAGAAAAATAATGGTAATAATTTTTTGCTCATAAATAAATCATATACAATATTTATTTCATGGAAGTTAGCTAACACATTTATAAACATATACAAATCACATATGTATGAATAATTTACATACTATAAATATGTAGATAAATTGAAATAGTATATCGTAAATAGTAAATAAATAGCAAAAATAATAAATATTATTCGACTAACATTGGTTTGGTAATCAATGAAGTAGTTAAACTTCCAATGGAGTTATATATAACTCATCTAAATGAGTCACATAAACTAGAATATAATCCTAACTATTCTCATAATTAAATAAAATCCTATCTACTTTCCTTTAATATGCTCCCCCAAATGATCCGTAGTTACTTGCTCTTTGTATGGAGATGACATGGAAATAAAATAGGATGAAACTTGAAAATTCCCAGGAAAATGCACATAATAAGGTGTCATCGAAATCTTCTTCAGCACGTTGATTTATTTTTGAAAAGAAAAAACGTGAATATATATTCAAATCCAATTACTATGTTCTGAAAATCTTTACCCGAGATAGACGTACCTTTTAGTACGATCTTTCTTAACATAGATGCAATACTACATTTTATGTATGCATGACTATATAAATAAACATACACATACATATAAAATTATATTTCAGTCATATAAAATATGTAGTTTAGTTTTTTTGTTTACTTTCTCTTTTCCTCATTCATCCTTTTCTTTACACATCTTCATTTATATATCTCTTTCTTTATACGTTTTTTTCTTTATACATATCTTTCTTTATACATTCAATTTATCTAATGTTAGGTAAAGAGCTCATATAAAAATCGATCATCTTCTACAAATAGGAAGAATAAACATGTGTTGGAATAGTGGGATCACCTCTCTATTAAGGATTATTTCCAAATCAATGGGATCTAGACGAACATCTTTAACACTTCATATCATATTAATATTTAATATAGAACCATATCCAATGTCTTTTCATATCATATTAGTACTTTATCTAGTTTGGACCATGTCCAATTCTCTTTTCATATTACATTAATATCATGTCCAATGCTTTCATGTATATAACTTAATATTTTCTTTTGACTTAGGTACACATGATAACATCATACAGGACACTAATGCATATTATATAGTCACATTTAATATGCATATCAACATTAACTTAATAGTTCATGCACAATATCATTCTATAACTCATTCCAAACACAACAATAAAATTTGCACGTTATATCCAAGCAAACTTTTAAAAGGCTTGTCCTGTGAACATTTAAAATCTCAAATCACGTCATAAACTTTCAAAGAGGTTTAAGGCAATATAATCAAACTTAAATTGTTGCAAATTAACTGAATAAGTTGTTAAGATTATTCAAATGAACTAAAATAAAAATTCATCATAAAGCAACTTAATAATAGGCTACTCAAGTTCTATCGAGATTATATATAAAGGCAAAAGGCATGTATTTCAATTTCTTTAACAGTTGGGATCATGTTCAATGTTTTCATATATATAACTTAATATTTTCTTTTAACTTAGGTACACATGATGAAATCATACAGGATATTAATGCACATCATACAATCACATTTAATATGTATATCACCATTAACTTAATAGTTCATGCACAATATCATTCTTTAACTCAATCTAAACATAATAATAAAATTTGCATGTTATATCCAAACAAACTTTAAAAAGGCCTGTCCCGTGAACATTTAAAATCTCAAATCGCGTCATAAACTTTAATTTCAAAGAGGTTTAAGGAAATATAATCAAACTTAAATTGATGCAAACTAACCGAATAAGTTGTTAAGATTATTCAAAGGAACTAAAATAAAAATTCATCATAAAGCAACTTAATAATAGGCTACTCAAGTTCTATTGAGATTATATATAAAGGTAGAAGGCATGTATTTCAATTTCTTGTTAAAATCTTTTAAAAGCGAATGTTATAAATAATAAATAAAATGAGAAGTAGTTTAGTAATTTAATGTTACGATGCCAAAACTAAAGACTAAATAACAATGATACTAAAATGTATGATTAGATCAGGAGATTCAAATATTTGGAAGGAACAAAAAATTCTAATGAAATAATTATATAAGTTGAAATTGCAAAATGGATGGGTCACGATTATATTTACAAAAATCGAACATTATAGAAATAGTGTTTTACCACATTCCTGGCTTATGTTAAGTAAAAGAACTAATAACAATA